>CABFWB010000430.1:0-11890 GCA_902151455.1 Timema bartmani | reverse complement strand
TAGACTCGGTTAGACTCGGGGTGACTCGACTCGCCGGTGTGAAAGGTTTTGGTCCTCCATCGTGCTATCAAATACAATATGTACTTGTCTCAATTGGTGAGTCAGACTCGACTCGACTCGACTCGGGACTCGTTGGTGTGAAACCAGCCTTAAGGAGTCGCTCTCGCAAAACACTGGCTTTTCGATTATGAAGAACCTAAGATTCAACCCTGATCGAGTGTTTGGAAAGGTGGTTCCTACTAAATAATGTCCTCCTTTCTTTTCAAGCAAGTTTGGGTACATTAATTTTACCCTTAAATTGTTCCCTCATTTTCCCCTATCCAATTAGCTTAATTATTTGGATAGCCTGAACGAGTAATAAGAAGCGATGCACAAACAAAAACGTTCTTTATTATTTTTCACTTATCCAGTACGTGGATGCAACGATAAAGCACTTTGTATGACCTTGTTAGAAGAGTATGGACTTGCTCCTCTTCACATATTGTTAGGGCCCCAATAATAATCGCTGTATAATCATAGAAATGGGTGCCAATAGATTAAAAATATGGTTTTCTGAATGTCGTAATACTAATGACAATAAGAATATAATAGTCGCATGAAACAGTGTAATGGACTTTGACCAGAGAAGTAAACAGAGGTTAGTTCGCAACTGGGCTCATAGTTTCATAGTCAGACTTAGTGTGACTCTAGTGCAGCTCTAAACCAAACACAAGACGACAACTATCTAAGCTCGAATGGAATGACCCAGTTTCACACTATGAAACTGTCCCATTCCATTCTTGTCCAGTTATGTCTCGTACTGTATTCAGTATAGAGCCAGACTTGAGGTGTACTAAGTCACACTATGAAACTGTCCCATTACATTCTTGTCTAGTTATGTCTCGTACTGTATTCAGTATAGAGCCAAACTTGAGGTGTACTAAGTCACACTATGAAACTGGCCCTATGTTTACCATTCCCTTTCCAAGCCAATATAGGCGAATTTTATTTAAATTTAAACCCTCTCATTCGGTTTACTTCAATTAAATAATTTTAAATACTTATATATACTAATATTAATTTCCTATAAGATAAAAAAAAATTATTCTAAAATAATTAAGTAGAAAACACAAAAGTGAAGACGTATCAATGATAGGGCCAAACATATAGTTAAGGTTATTTTATTGTACTCTCTAGTGTCGATTTGCGTTTTGATTTTCAAAATTACATACCCTCGAATAATATTCTACCAAAACCTATCATATAAATAGTAAAAAGGACAATCAGTATGTAAGAAAACCAGAACTAGAAGTTTGATACTAGAATATTCAATGATAATTTTTTTTTCACGATTGTAGATAGGCCTATCGTAATAAAATACTTTAGTAAATAAGCATGTGTTGCCAATTTACTATACATTTACTTTTACTACTAAGCTTGCGTCCTCTAAGATATATTAATTTTTTTAAATATGAGTTTTTGAAATAAAATACACTAAAGAAAATTTTAGTTTTCCAATGCTAGAGATAAGGAGGTTATCTGGGTGGAGTCGGTGGACGATTCATCTCCTGCAAACAGAGGGAAAGACCAATAGATTATCTGACATTTGAACCGAACAGGGGTGAGAGTATCGAAGAGTGGAGTTGGACCTGTCACGATTAATCGATTGTTCCTCTAATTGATTCGCTTCTTAGAATAAGGATCCTGAAGAAATAACTGAGGAAGGATTTTTTGCTATGACCACGAGCATTTTTACTATATCTTTAGTGGTTCGGCACGAATTCAGGAAATTAGAAATTAAATTAATACATTTATTCAACATAGAAAGATTGCTTTTAATTTGATTTAAATTATATTATTGTAAAGGTCTCATCTAAGCTCAGTAAATTAATCTTCAAATTTATACAACATCTATTATTTTGGCAATATGAAACGGAAATTGCGGCAAGCTTTGAAATCGTGGATTAAATATCATACAACTAGCAACCCAACATGGTTCTGCGGATAACTGGGGAAGACGTTGGACATACAATTTAAATGATAGTTGCTAATTTATCAGTACTTCAACTCCTTCTGGGTGAGGGTTCACCTACCTGATTGGTTCAGGTGACCAAGAGGATCATGGGAAGGGACCCGAGGTCAAGATGGTGCGGGGAAACAGAGGGGAGTTCGCTGGCATCTTCCTTGTTAATTAGGTGATTCTATCTGTGACGTAGGAGTCCGTGGTTTGAGATCAGTTAGGGCCACTTAAGAGACAGCTGTGCAGACATAACTGTTTATGTGTGTTCCATTGGCCAGTTAGTGATTCATTTGGGTTGAGTGACAGGTTTGACCAACTGGTGACCAGGAGATCAGTAGCTTATAGAAATAATACTTCTATCTGTTCCAGTAGAATTAACTACACCTCACTGTCCCCTTCCCATATGTAGGTAACCATCCACCTGTCAAATCAAGCGTGACTCCCATCCTTCACTGAACAAAAGCACTTTGTTAAACTTTTTGAAACGCATATTCAAGTTTAGCAAGGAGATATAATATTAATTTGTTAATAATCAATATACTATGAATTTATATAATTATAAATGGTTTATATAGAGTTAAATTAGTCACTAAACAAGTTTTAAAAAATTATAAGATATCAATGAATATAGATATAATGAATAATGACAGTCAAGACTTAAAATATTCATTACCGTTTCCAGCCATGGCCACCGGTCAGCTTTTTAATCAAGCCATATATTTTTCCACTACCAGCCTGCTAGGTTTGTCGTAGCTTAATATGCTTTATAATCTAACTTAAGACTAGGACAGGCACAACATTCAGTCCCCGGCCGTTAATTCATCACTGCGAAAGGGCAAACCCTTATTTCACCAATGATAAATATTTTGGCCATGCCGGGAATTAAACCCGGATCCTTAGCTCACTAGTCAGACACATTACTGACTGAGCTAAGGTGTCGGATAGAAAAATTATTATAAATGATGGCTGCTCATGCAGGAACATCATACGGAGAAGGGTAATTTCATCAACGAATCGTCAATTTGTAAACTTCTCTACCTTTTCATTATTTTATTTTATTATTAACTAGTTTCAACAAAAAAAATTTCAAACTTTTTAAAATTAATAGTTATCAATTATTTATGTTTCAATTAAATTATTAGGTAAACATACATCATCAGCTTAATTTCGTTAAAATATCAAGTGAATAATATATTAAATAATAATAATTTTAATTATATTATATCCATAGATTTGTGCGCCTGTTAATCTCAAATGTAATGTCTTAATTTTAATACATTTTTTGTTACAATGGCTCAGACTTATGATACGTTCTTAATGTCATTCTTCATGTTATGAATTATTTAATGATATTTTATGTATTTATTAAACTTTTCTAAAGTTTAATACAACTTTAGTTAATACCCTTTATAACTTTATAAATTCAAAGTACATTATTTGATTTACAAATAAACTTTGTTAAGAACGTGTCATATTGTGACTGATCCACTCCCTGACACCCAAATCCATTCCACGCAAGCAGGTGACAGATAAATTCTTTGTATTACTGACCGAACAAAATAAGTTTATTTTTTGACTTGAGCATTTGTAATTTTGTCTGTCTATCTCGATCTTTGTTACGCGATATATGTAAAATTCGTGGAACAATTTTAATGAAATTTGGCAGAGACATTATTTAAACATCGGCCAAACCAATACAATAAGAATATAAAGGTGGCGCCACCTGGATGAATTTGATTCTGTCATTGGTTACGTCACTCAGTACACAGCAGTTATAATTAAATAAGAAGATAGCCAAAAATATATATTATTTTAAATGATTAGTATAATAATGCTAGTCCTATATTGGTGTGGATTTTAAAGGTTTATTCATGGCTTAAATTTCCAAAATTTTAACAGCTTAGTTTGTCTTTTACATATTGCTGTGAGCTGGCTTTTATACTGAGTGACGTCACAAGTTCAGCCGATCAGATGTCTTTCATCATCTGGTGCTACCTTCTATTCTCATTAGATTAAGACAAACTATGTGTGTTCATAGTTTTTAAATCAAGATATCCATTTTACTACGAAATTCACTCAATATTTATCGTTCGATACAACGGTTGTTATCTATGAATAAAGTGTTCTATTGAATGTAGTTTACTTTGGTTTTCTGTTTTACTTGATCAGCAATGATAAAAATATAAACTTCAAATCTAAAGAAAAATCAGGGGAGATTTTCAAACTTGAAATTCAAGGAGAAATCTCATAACTGCTGAAACGATTGTAACATTACATTATCTTACATGATGTAGGCATACTTATAATTGTTTTAGAGAGAGAGGACCAGGTCTAATGTTCACAGAAACATTAGCTGTAATTTTTATGTTTGACATTCCCTTTAATAAGTTGATTTATCAAGTTTATATTAATCATTAAGATTAGAGTGTTTTAAGTATAATTTTAAATATCAAAGTCATCTTCACCAAACACAATTCTATGATTTATGTAATATCAAGAGACTTTAGAGCAGATACTTTATTTTAAACTAATTTATGGCACAGGCTTATATTTTATGCTTTGTGTCTAACAACTGATCCGTTTAATCAGCATATGAAGCGGAGAACCAATAATGACAATTGAGTGAATGAAGCTATCCGAGAAAGAGTGGAGGTACAGGGAGTACATGAGATAGCGGATAAAGCAAAACTGAGATGGTATGGGCATGTAATGAGGATGGAGAAGGAGAGGATGCCAAAGAAAATGTTGGAAATGAAATTTGTAGGAAAAAGACCACAATAGAAGGCAACAAAGAGATGGCAAGAGCAGATATCAAAAAGTGTGAATGTGAGAGAAGAATAATGGAAACAATTAAAGGAGGAAGAGTGGTGAAAGGATAAAGGAAGATGGAGGCATTTTACTAGACTGACTCAGTCAAATCCTGGAAAGAGTTGATAGTGATGTTGTTGGTGAGTTGAGAGAAAATAAGCCCTTAATTGCTTGTAGGGAGATTGGGAAACCATTTGTGAAATAGCTTTAGTAAACCAGAACGGGATTTGAACCCTTACCTTCCATTTATTGGTAAAACAGACTAGACAATACTGGCGCCTTTGTTCACGAGCCCATCGGTGTGGGCTACCTAAGCTTTCGTATACTACGTATTGTTCTGCAAATACTTACATTAAAAAAATGGGTGGGGCTGCTAGGGCTATTACATATAGTAAATTGTTTGAAGATATAAAATTATATACTCTTACTTTATAAAAAAATTAATAACATATTTCAAAAACCCTAACACTACGATTCAGTTTAGTTCAAGAGGAGTGTGCTCTAAGCCACTTTCACCGAGGTGCGTCAAAAGAATTAGGTCAATTGCAGATATTTATTTGAAAACCTACATAAAATTAGGGGAAGTCAGGCAATTATGAGCACCTTAATAAAATCTGTTATTTCATAAGAAACAGTATGGCTATCCAAAAGTAATATTATTTTATTCAATTGATCATTTAATTAGGTCTACAAAATACAATAAATATGAATAGTATTTTAATAATTTTGGTCTAGAAAAAATAATAATTAAGAAGCTGCAACTGCTCATATTAAAAGCATGGGAGGAAAATATGAGCACACCCAGGGGGTAAGATGAGCATCGTGTTATAATTTGATATGCACATACAACGATACTTTAAATATCAGACAGAAATACTCAATAGGCCATAAACACACAGGGAAATAGTGGTAAAGATATAACATATAATAATTACTCTCTTATTATCCTACAAGCACAAACCAATACCTACTGATATTCAATTTCTGTCTTGATAGGCCTAATTTGCTAGTCTGAACAAAGGTCGCAAATGTAACGCTTCTGTTGTTTAAAAACACCACTGCACTTGACGTGAGCCCATTTTTTGCATGCTTGGCACTGTACCCAATCACCACCTGTTGTGGAAAAAAGATCCCCACAGAAAATGCACTCTGCATCTTCTACATCTCTTGACTTCTTAGCAGATGATGAATTTGAAGACTTTATTGCTCTTTTTCTGGTAGTGATAACACATGTTTCTTGGCATTCTTGACGCTATTTTTGTGAGGACTATCCGTGAATATAATAGAATGAGCCATTCTTCTGGTAGAATAAGGATTCCTTGTACCTTTGGCTAGAATCGGAATCAGGTCTCGGAATTTTGGAGAGTATTGTGAAGTTGATCCTGCCTGTGATTATTATTTATTAACATTATTTACTATTTTACGCTATTTTAATGATTATTATTACTTTAACTATTTTAATTGCTATTACTTTGACTATCTTAAGCATGATGTAGCTGTAGACACCGTGAAAAGTGTAAAAATTCACAATTTAAAAAAGATCAGGCTATTGTGAGCACCCCTGCTCATATAAACAACTGGGGCCATTTCGCCTTTTCAGCCATCTTGTTCGTTTTGGTGAGATGTTAACTTTAATTTCTTTCAAGGGAGTGCAATGAGTAGGTTTTATGTTACATTTGAGCTTAAATAACGACCAAACCAAAGATAAATGTAGTCCCTGTTGCTTATACAAACTATGGGAAACATTTTAGTAACTTAATTTTAAACGTACCTTTTCATAAACTGATAAATACAGGATGCTGTGATTCTTTTATTATCGCCGTTCACTTCTGTCTATGTTGCTATGATGCAGTTGAACGTTCTTAAATAAGGTGGGAGTACATACTTGCCAAGGGGAGAGTTTCAGACGGGTATGCTCATATATCACACCTGCTCATATTAGCCTGACTTCCCCTATATATCAGTATCTTAAATAAAGATTGATTTCAATCAAATTAAAATTTTGAATCGATTGAACTTCATTCTTGAAGTAAAAACAACTTGGATGAAGTTTCCCCTGTGCAGTTACCTGTACAACTGAGCCATCCAAATGTCGATGGAAACATTTTACAGGTTGACAATTTTATTAAATCGATTCTAATCCACTGGTATTCTCTTTGTGTACTATCAGAATAGAACCTATTGAAATTAATCCCAATAGGATAAACCTAAAATATTTTTTTTTTTAGAAAATGAAGTTCTATGACAAAAAAAAAGTAAAAGCATCAAAAGGCGTGTGCACTTTTAGTTTATCCAAGTATAATTTATTTATTTCATTACTAGATTTAACTTGTAAGCGAATTATATTTATCTTGTGTGTTAGCTGTCCTTCATATGAATGAATGATCAATGTTGCCAATATCGAAATATTTCGAAAGAACCTTATCAACATCTGAGACACATAGAGCAAAAACAAGTAACATAGTTTTATTACAATCCTTCCACCCCCCACCCCCCTCGTCACCGTCCCTCTCAGACAATCTCTTCAACACTTCTATTTATCACAATGGAAGGAGCTGTCTTCAACCTCAACCAGACTTCATTGCACCCTCTCCCCTTCACCCTCCATTTCCCTACCAATTTTATACTCCCGGATAAACCCAACAGTCTTCTCTCCTTCCCTTCTTACCACATCCGGGCAACACACCCTACCACTGTCCCCACCACCCTCACCGCATTTTGAGGCTTTAGCCCTTCCTTTTTGAGAACCCCTCAACCCCCCCTTTTAAACCGCTACCTTTTATTTTTTTTTGTGTTTGCATCCTCTTGCTTACTCTACCTTTTATTTTTTTGTGTTTGCATCCTCTTGCTTACATCGCCGCTAGCATTCCGGTGTGAACGTTAGAACCATATTGTAAGGGGCCACTCGACAAGAGAGCACACTTAATTCCTATCTCGGTCTTTTCACAGTAGCTGATAAACACTTTGACACACAAGAGGACTTAAGAATGAAACTATTTGTAAAGAAAGCTAGGAGTAAATAGGATAACAATTTTCGTTTTAAGTGGAGTACAAGCCCGACTCGAGTTCAGATTCTGAGGAAACCGGGGTCGTGTCTTTTGCATCACGGAACTTAGACTAAAGTCTGTTCACCGTAGGAATTGACTTCTAAAAGGCCTTTTTCCCTTACCATAAAGCTATTATATAGTAGGATATTGGTAGGAAAAAAGACCTTTCAGAGAGTAATTCCTACCGTGAATGGAGACTAGATTAGGTTACTTGGTAAAGCGATATTTAACTCAGCACATTTTGGTTTTAAGAGATTAGGTTTTACTGTGTTAAAATGTGGTAATACCTAATCCATTGATTTCAAAAGGTAAAAGGAGGTTTAGTAAACAATATTCATCCGATAGTTGATGTAGCTTAGGAGAGTTGTCTAGAGTTATTCGGGGTGTAGGGAGATTGGGACACAGCTTGAAACACCTGTAGTAGAGTTGGTATGCAGTGCTCGGAAAATAAAATAACTTACAATCAATATGGGGACACCTGCTTCAGTGACCGCATGGTCTAAGGAGTTACTCTCATATTAGTCTAAGCTGCCGAGGAATAGGAGATCGAATCCCGCTCGGATGAACTGAGAGTGGTTTTTGATGAAATATTTTCCACTTTCCTTCCACTTGTTGGGGTACACTTCCTCTAATCTCAACGTTACTCATCCCTTACTCATTATCTTAATTAGTACGTATGCTTATAACCTGAATAGGTAATAAGAAGAGGTTATATATATGGCGACACCAAGTGTAGTTGTTACACGTTACTTGGAGAATAGGGGTGGTGTTACTCAGGTTAGGGAAACCAATGGGAGGTTGGACGTTGTGGTGGGAATGAGAAAACTTTTCAAGTCTGTGCGATTAAAAAGTAGTTCGTGTAAATAACTGTCAAAACAAGTATTTGCGCTCATTCTATTCTATACTATACTATGCTATGTCAAGAATAAGAGGCTCGGTCCTTTAGCCATGTGCAAATTTTCTCAGGCCTTCAAGGTCTACTTATGGACTCACCGTATTTTATTTATTTAGGGATCTTACACATATATTATTTATAACACGCAGACTATCTGTTTTACAGCCTTTATTTTGGGAGCCTGATGAAGGGATACTGGTGGGAAAATGGGGAGGGGCTGGATAATGATTCTAGGTGGAATTATTTAAAGCTTGTACAGGGTGAGGCCAAACCAATTAGACGATTAATAACTTGAAAATTAACACTTTAATTGAAAAGTAAATATTCACTAGCTAAATACAAGCAAACTACATATTACAACTTTTCACTTTTTGAAGGTAAAATTACACAGGTGAGCTCCACCAGACGTCAGGTAAACCCTCAGCACGTTGTCCATCACTTTTATTAGCTTGGATCGTATAATTATTTCCGCCCCACCCTGTACTTCGTAAATCAATATTTTGATAAAAATATGATTAATATTCTTTACAAAATCTATGTAAAATATTATTGATAATTTTATTCAGACTGTCAAATTATGACCATCATGAAATAATGTTACTCAAAGAAGTTAATCATAAACTCACTTTGATTTCATATTCAAATTATATTTCATTTAGCCTACAGCTAGATATCCAGCAATATTATTTCACATTTTTTTTGAAAAAATATGTAGAGTCTGAAATGTTAATGTAACATTATTTTAACATGAGTTTTTTTTGTAAACATGGCATGAATAAAATAGGTCTCTTTCTCTTGATGGATAGACTATTTTATCTACGGAAGACCTGTATTATATGCGATTATATGAAATCTGTCGATAATGTTGTCTCTATACGTTTTTCCTTTTATCATTTTTAGACGTATCCTTTGAAAACATAGTACATACTTCTTATCCCAAGCTTATGCTAATAATAAAAAAAACTATAATTAAATCGGTCTCAAAATTAATAAAAACACTCTACAGAAAATCACACAATACTTTTTACTAACTCATTGAAAAAACATGATTAAATGAATTAAAGTAATTTTAAAGAAAACACATTTTTAATTATGTTGATGAAAAATATATAATTCAATATAAATTTTAAATTAAAAAGTATAACTTTTTCTTCTCTCTCAAAACGTCTTACTTTCTATGGGGACTATCCCACATTTAATTATAATAATGAGGTAGGGTGTGTAATTTACAGGAAATGTATCCATATTTACGTGCAAGGTAAAGGGGCTGAACATTTAGTATAGGCCATACTATGTACACTCAGCTGGGAATCGAACCTCAACTTCCCCTTTACCAACAAGCCAGACCTGATAGTAATGACACTTTAGGCAACGTTTCCACTAATGCGGGCTATATTACTCTAGTTACATTTTCTAAGTATATAAGAAAGGTTAAAGTGAATATTTCTTCATCGGCGTAATGTATTGCAATGAATTGCTTCACATTAGCTTGTAAAATTGTTACAAAACATATAACTTGTGTAAGGCCAATACACACAGACCTCTAAGCTAAGCTAAAGCTAGGCTAAGCTATGCTGTGCTGTTCTTTGCTAAGACTTTGTCAGTTTGGTTTCACACTCATTGCTAAGCTAAGCTAAGCTAAGCTAAACTAAGAATTAATAGCCAGAGCTATTATTTATGCTTATTAGTGGGGATTACTCCACCTAGATATCATATTCTGTGAATTGAAAAATGACACCTGGACACGGGTTCGATTCCCGTGTCCAGGTGTCATTTTTCAATTTTCAGAATATAAGCTAAACTAAGATAAGCTAATAAATAGTCCCTTTTTTACTCCCGAATCCAGTGTTGCTTCTTTCTGTTCTACTCCAGTGAAATTTAGTTATGATGGCGTTCTAAAAAAGTCTCATTTGAATTCAGGTGATAATACTGAGGAAGAAAAGAATCTGCTGTTAGCAGTTGTTTTGAAATTTGAAGAAAATTTAGGAGGTGGAGATTTGACTTGTTCAATTAACGCTTCCATTTTAATGTAAAAAACATTTATTAAATATACGACCCAATTAGAATATTACTTAAATACACATGAAACAAACTGAAAACAAAACTTAAAAAAAACACTTCTTAAGTTATTTTCACCAAACCAGCACTGCGTCTGTTCAACACGGAGCACAAGCTGCGTTATGCGCATGCGTAACGTAAGATGGCTCAAGATGGGAGATGGAAAAATTGCCCGGCCAACAATCGGAAAAAAATAGCGTGGTGTAAGAAGGCACTGCCTAGCTTTCTGTGTGAACCAACACATTTAAATATATGGTCCACCATTTTTCCAAACAGTTAGCAGAGCAAATCTTAGCTTAGCGTTCTGTGTGTACCGGCCTTAAGGAGGGGATTTAATGTTTACCAAAGGAAAGGAATAGATGATTATAGGCCCTAATAGCTAACCAAATATATGAATGAAATTGATTTTGATATAGCTTCTACATAAAGATTTGAAAATATTGCTTTGTTGGAACTATAGTTCACACTAGTACCAAAACAAGTTATATTTATAAAATTTATTAGAAACTTTTTATTTCAGCACCGTGCTTACTACCTGAGGTTATACGCATGTGTACTTATTACGCTAAAAAGTTAGAAATTGAGTAAGGTGGAATTTATAGTAAATATATCCGCATTCGCACAGAGGTAGAGTAGAAATCCATTTAGGAATAAAACGCCCTCAGTACACCCGACTGGAATTAGAAACTTTATCGTTCTGTCATGTAAAGTCTAGTTTAACACAAGAGTGACGCCTTAGACCATGTGGCTGCCGAAGCAGGTAGTATTAAAATTGATGAACAGAATGAAATGATTAAAAAAATTGTGACTGGGTTAGTATGGTTATAGTTTATGATAGGCTAGTAAACAAATAATCTCTCTAATCTTTTCTTACCAAACAATATTATTTATCGCTATTTACACACAATTTTTTTTAAACTCTAGCTACTATTGGAACTTTACTTGAGTTTTTTATTCAAGTAATTTTTAAAATAATTAGTTTTTCATTGATGCTCTTTATCTTTTAATATTTTTACTTTCTCTCTATCTTACAGGTAGAGAAAGTATGGTGATCGTCAAAAAAATCGAACTCGAGATTTTGAT
>CABFWB010000429.1:272451-307974 GCA_902151455.1 Timema bartmani | reverse complement strand
CCACCACCCCTTTCCATTCCTCCACCACCCCTTTCCATTCATCCACCACCCCTTTCCATTCATCCACCACCCCTTTCCATTCATGCACCACCCCTTTCCATTCATCCACCACCCCTTTCCATTCATCCATCATCCCTTTCCATTCCTTGTAGTTATTCGGTTGTAAGAAACTTTTAGGAAATACAGGCGTTACTCTTGTGATCATCATTGATAAAATTATACTCTATTATGAGCTATTTTATATTATTTGATAAAAGCATCAACAACTGCAAACCACATGACCTGACAAATGAATATGTAAAAGTAGATATAGTAACTCTTCTAACTGTCAAATAAATCCCTTACTATGAAAATGGTGCTGTTTATTTGTGTCCCCCCACAAATCCACGTTGTCACACTTGTGTATGGTATATATTTGTGTATGTGTGTGTCAGCCCAACATGTGGTGCGTGAGAAGGATGACATCGAGCAGGCCATGCAGTTCCTCAAGGAGTGCGACCTGCTTAAGATAGAAGACATCCTGCCATTCTTCTCCGACTTTGTCACCATCGACCACTTCAAGGACGCCATCTGCACCTCTCTGCAGGTAAATTTACCTCAATGTTGTGCATTTTTTTCAGATTATATCAAACTTTTTAGTTTTATCTACCACAGAATTTCTAGTATTTGAAATTGTCAAAATAACACCTAAAATTTGTTTTTAAAAAAATCTATAAATGCTATCTTTTAACAGCAACTGTAACCCTCTTCGGCGTCTGCGTGGTCTAAGGTGCTATCCTTGCAATAGATTGGACAGCCGATGAACAGGGAAATCGTGGCTTGATCTCGGGTGGGTGTTCTGAGGTCTTCCCATTTGTTTTCTCACTCTCTCTCCACACAAATGTGGGCACACTTCCCTAAATTCAACCTTCCTCATCCCTAATACATTAGTGTGATTATTACATAAGCGTATATAACCTGAGTGAATAGTAAGATGTGGTGCTAGAAAACACCTGTAGCGCTAATTTGTATTTTGTAGGACTGTAATCAAAGATTTGCAATGTTTATTATTTATGTTGTATATTTTAGTTAAAATAAAATGTTTAGTCCCAAACAATGTAAGAAAACTACTTAAAATTAAAGTTGTCTGATTTATATGTTTTAATTAGCAATAGTAATTTTTGGAATGTAATAATTTACTTTCAAGGTCATAAGGCAAGATTGGACCAAAATTATGAGCTAGAGGAGAGGGCATTAAAATAAAACCCGCTTCGCTGGCCGAATAGTCTAAGGCGTCACTCTCGTGCTAGACCAGCCTGCTGAATATGATAAGATCAGGGTTCAAAACACAGTTGGGTCTACTGAGGGTGGTTATCCCTAAATGGTTTTCCTCTCTCCTACCATGCGAATGCGGGTATATCACTAAACTAAACCGTGTTCTTTCTCATCCTTACCCCCTTAAGAGTTATTATCATATATGCATATAACCTGAACAGGTAGTAAGATAAAAATAAAAAATGAAAATTATGGTGGAGGCGGCCCATGCTCTACCACTGAGCTATACAGGTTTGCTCTATACCCAGGGTCAACCATCATTCAATAATATAATTATTGTTAAACAACAACGTGAGCCTAGGTCAAAACTTTGGGAGTTTTTTTTTTATCAAAAAGAGTTTTTGTACAAAATAAATAAAATATTACTTCAATGTATACATTTAATAATACTTTACATATAGTAATATCAACAGTTGTTGAATGGTGACCTGGTGGTCTAGGGGTAAGGTGTCAGACTTCTGTGCTGAGGGTCCGGGGTTCAATCCTCGGTCCCGGCACAGATTTATCTGATTACCAAACCCTTCCTTCACCTCTGACAAGATGTGTATTAATCACAACTTGTGAATGTGAGGAATGCCAGGCCTCCACCGTGGTTCGGATTCCACGTTAAACTGTAGGTCCTCCATTTCATCTCACAATCACCCTACCATTAAACATTGGCGTAAGTGCGTATAACCCGAACGGGTAGCTAATAATAACAGTTGTTGAATATCTTTCAAGAATGTCTTGGAATTTAATGACAACTTTTTCTCTCATTTAAAAAGTTTCTCATCTAATGTTGCAATGCTCATGATATGTATTCAACAATTGTTGGTAGCACCATGGGAAGAAAATTAACCCTCTGTTTTTACTGGAACAATATTTTATCTATTTTGACCAAAAAAGTGTTGCTATAAAAACTGCAAAACACTGTCTTTTTCTCGCCTCTCCTACACTCCCACCTTAAGGCTGGATGAGTGTGTGTGATATTGTGGTTGCCTACCCTCCAGGAATACAATCAGCACATCCAAGACCTGAAGGAGGAGATGGAAGAGGCAACCAAGTCGGCCGAGGTGATCCGGGAGGAGATCCAAACATTCCGTAACCGCTGCTCCTTCGTCCACTCGCATGATGTGTGCAGCTTGTGCGACCTGAGGCTGCTGATGAGGCCGTTCTACCTGTTCCCGTGCGGCCACCGCTTCCACTCGGACTGCCTGGTGTCTGACCTGAGCCCGATGCTGCCGCCCGGCAAACGGAACAAAATGTTGGAGCTGCAGGTGATTGATTCCCCTTCTCTCTCCAACTGTCCACTGGTCACAAACTCTTTAACACAATCAGGTCATCAGGATTGAGAAGTATTTGAACCAATAATGTCTAAAATTTGAAGACCCAATCAGAAAACCTTTGAAAACCTGAAAGGTCAGAACTTAAGATTGATGTCGACCCACTTCTGTGGTTAAAGGGTCCAAAGTGTCACTCTTGCAATAGAATAGGTTATAGATGACAGTGAGTTTCAGGGTTCAAATTCCAGTCGGGTGTACTGAGATTTTTCCCCCCTAAATGGTTTTTCACTCTCCCTCTGTGCAAATGCGGATACACTTTCTTAAACTTAAACCTTCCTAATTCCTAACTCATTAGCGTAGTTAGTACTCTGCGTGCGGTCTGAACAGATAGTAATATTGGGTGTTAACGAACCAATATTGATGTCTCAGTAGGTGCCAGGGGCTCGTAGCCTTGGTATTCTAAATGAAGAATGTCAGTAAGGTGTAATGTATTAGTATTAGTTAAAATTATTGGGCCTGCAATTTTTGGAATGAAGGTATTTTTTCCTAAATGCTTTCACACTCATTCTTCACATAATTGTGAGTACATTTCCTATAAATTATACCTGCCTTATACTTAAGACCTATACTCAATTATGTAAGTAAATGTTTATAGTCCAAATGTGTAAATGTGTAATGTTGCAAAAAAAAAAAAAAATTATTATTTGCCCCGGGCCTCACATTCCAGGGGGCCACATTTCCTCCAAAAATTATTATTCTAAGTTTTGCATCAAATAGTGTACAACAAAACAGCAAAAATTATTCTCTTAGTGATAGGATTCCATCCCAGATTCCTGAAAACCCTAACTTTATGTAATTTAATATTTACGTTATTTGAGTAATGTGCTGCAGTACAGTAGAATACTCCACCATTGTGCTACCGCTGTCAGTCCACAGAAAACTAACAGTGCAATGGTGCTATGAGGAATTTACTTTTATTAACTTAATTGGATTAATTGTTTGCATTTAATAAAGTACAGTCATTTAATGGGTTGATCAACATTCCAAAAAACATAAGAAATTATTAAGTAACATAAGTACTGAGTATGTATCAATATATTATAACAGGTTAATGCTAAAACTGAAAAACTGCCGTACAAAGGGAATGGGGGGTGGAGGGCTCACATTTTCTTAAAACAGCCCTGCTTAAGATGGTGATGATTTAAAAAAATTTGAAATAGACCTTCTGATTATTTTCAGTGATTGTTGTGGCCCTTATTTATTATTTATTTATTTCAGTTCATGGCCGGTCTTTTGGGAGCTACTTATGCTAATGTTATGCTAGATATTACTTGAGTTGAGTTTTGAGTAGTAAAAATATTGAAGCTTAATGTTTAAAACTTAGTTCAAATAGCTAAAAATAATTGCTATAAACATCTATTTACAAAATCGGATGTTCAAATTTTAAAATTTTGGGTGCTTAGCAAATAATAATTATGATCAAGTTAATATCCTACAAGTTTGACACACCTACCTGTTATAAGTTGTGTATATGTTTTTTTTAAACTATAATAGTGTCATAGTTAAGCCTTTTAAATGTTGTATTGTCTGTTTAAGCGCCAACTGAATTTGTACTCATCTCGGGAGGACACAGCCTCTGTCGGCTCAGCAACTATCTCCGCGAGGGACCAACTTAAAGCAGACATCGACAGCATTGTTGCCTCGGAATGCTTGTTTTGCGGCGACATGATGATCAGGTCAGTCAAATTGGTCAGAGTGAAAAAACTAAGGGAGGATCATTATTACTATCATCATCATCATCATCATCATCAAATGTTTCCAGTCTGTGGCCAGGACATTTTAGTAAAATGCCTCATTTTTCCTCTTTTTCTTACACCATTCTTAATCCTTTAATCTCTTCCATTCTTATCCTCTCATTCACACACTTTCTATTATCTGCTCCTCCCATCTCTTCTTTGGTCTCCTTTTTGATCTTTATATTACATACTTCATCTTTATCATTCTATTTGGCATCCTCTCTTTTTCCATCCTCATTACATGTCCATACCATCTCAATCTTGCTTCCTATACTATCTTATGTACTCCCTATACCCCCACTCTTTCCCGGATAACTTAATTCCTAATCTTGTTTCTCCTCGCGACAGCTAGCATGTTCCTCACAAACTTCACTCTCATGGACTCTACTTTCCTAGTATCTCTTATATTCATTGTCTATGTTTCTGCTGTGACAATGTGTACACCACTTCCTTACACTTCAAGGACACTTCTCTTCTCCATAGCAGATCTCTTACACACCTATAGAACAACTCTCCATAGCAGTCTCTTACACACCTATAGAACAACTCTCCATAGCAGGTCTCTTACACACCTATAGAACAACTCTCCATAGCAGGTATCTTACACACCTATAGAACAACTCTCCATAGCAGGTCTCTTACACACGTATAGAACACCTCTCCCTGCTGTCCTCTTCTCATTAACTCCTCTCTACTTCCACCTTTCTCATCTATCACGCTTCCAAGGTATTTTACGTCCTGTACTTTTCTCAGCTCTACTCCATCCAACTTTATAGCTTTATTAGGCCTTACCCTCTTCCTTATCATTACCATCACTTCATACTTTGCCATTCACTTCCTCATTCCATTCTTGCAGTTGTTCCTGTACTTCCTCTTCCTTCTCCTCCCATACTATCAAGTCATCAGCAAACATCATGTCCTTCATTCTTTCCTCCATGAGTTTTCTTGCCACTTTGTTAGTGACCATATCCTTGACCACTACACATAGTAGGGGTGAAAGGGCATTCCCCTGCTTCACTCTATTTTTTTTATTTGGAACCACTCTGCTCTCCCACTCTCTATCTTAACACAACTCCTGTTATTCTCATCCATGCTAGTCTCATTACAACTCCTCTTTCCACTTCAGCCTCCTCCATTGCTTTCCAGACTTTATTTCTATCCACGCTGTACCTTCTCTACATCCATGATAAATACCATTACCAAGTCTTTCCCATAGCCGTACTTTGTTTCAATCAACTGTTGTATAGTGAAGATCAAATCTATTGTAGACCTTTGTTTCCTAAATTCGTGCTGTTCCTCCATTTTTTTTAAAAATTCTCTTTCATATTTTCTTTATCCAATATCATCTCCTATATTTTGTTATAATGGCCCATAAATGTTATTCCCTTATATTTCGTACACCTTTTCCTGTCTTAAAAATCTGCACTATAATTCCCTTCTTCCAGCCTCCTGGTACCCTGTTCTCCTTGCATATCACTCTCAGCACCCTGTATAACCATTGTACTCCTGTTTCTCCCGCAGCTCTTATCATAACCACAGTTAGTTTTCACACAAGGAAATAAAGGCTTATTTATAAAAGTCCATAACGTCATGTCAAAATTTGTGTTAATTTGTTTATCAGACTTATTATTATCAAAAAATATTTTATATTGTGTATTCCCTTTTTAAAAAAAATTATTATTAGTCAGTGATGTAATACTAAAATAAGATACTCTACAAAACACTCATACTTGTGAGTCAAGAACCTTTACTTACTAACTGCATCACTAAATACATTGGTCTTAAAATGTTAAGGAAAATACTGAATGGCCACCAATATTACACAAAGATGATTAAAAGTAAGAAGAAGAAAGGAATTTGTGGACAACACTATCACACACACTTTCTCATGTACTACATTATAGTTTGAAACAATTTTTTTTTCAAAAATTGGTTTTTCATTAAACTACCCATAAATAATTTTTTAAATAAAATAAACATAGGGCCTATTATTTTGTTATTCATATAAAACCCTTTGCAAAAATATCTTTTGAACAAAATAAATCAAATGGATTGTTGCCTAATGGCTTGTAAATGTACACTAAGATACTATAGAAACACTGTACAGTAACTTAAAGTAATTGATCTTGAAGGAAGCCAACCTGAATGGATAGATAGGTTAGGCTTAGAAACCTGGTATCCAACAATAATAAAAAATGTTTGTTTTGATTTCAGGTCGATTGATCGTCCATTTATAGAAAATGAAGATTATGACAAAGTTATGAAAGATTGGGAGTGAAATAAGACACACAGTTCACTTTTTTTTTATTTCAAAAAAACATTTCCAAAGTCGCCAAACAAACTGTGATACAATATGTTAGTTCCATGGAGTTTTCTTCTTATCCTATGTTCATGTAATTATTTATAAAGTTTATTTATTTATGTTTGAATATAATAATTTTTTCATGTAAACATTATTATAAAATTTAGTTTAAATATAACTCTTTAACCCATTCCCTGGTGCGTGTTTAGCACAGTGATCTACGCAGATCCAGCAGCCATTTTTCTGCTCGGATACTCTTACTCAACACATATTTTTGCTACTCACTTATCTTCTCATTTATTTATTTATTCTTGGTCATAGTTTAGCATTTAACTTGTAGCTCCATCTATTAGCTTCAATATGAAGTATTCAGACTGGCTAAAAGTACAGTGGCTCATTTATAGATGAATTATTGCTATGAAACATTGATTTGCGCTCGTGCCAGGGAATGGGTTAAGAAAAACATGTTTTTTCACCTTTTTTTTCCCTACAGTTCCCATTGTATGTATAAAGGGTTCCTGAATATGATCTTTACAACTTTTATCCAATATAAAAAGTCAATCAAGTTATGTAGAAATAAACAAGCCTTATAACTTTGATTATAAATTAAATATATACTAGCACCTACATTGAATTACCAATCAAGGAACATGGAATAATCTGTCTATCGGCAACCACTATTGACCTACAATATTTTTAGTTACTATGGCCATAAAATGTTTTAATACATAAATTGGTATTTTCACACTATCTTGGCTACTGAGAACTAGAGGCATGCAAAAGCTGAGGTTAATTTAAGGGGAAAAGTGGTGTTATTTTTCTCAAAAAGCGATGATAATTTATACTGAAAGTGATGTTATTCACATCATTACTAGTCGAATTAGTATTCATTAATAGGGCTTAATTCCAGAAAACAGTAGCACGCTTCTGGATGCATAACAATTTATACACCAACATTAAGTTACTGGCATTATGGTGAGCAAAAAAAACCGAAGAAAATGTAGGAAATTAAGTATGTGGAGAAAAAGACCACAAGGGAGGCCAAGAAAGAGATGGAAGAAATTAAAGATTAATAGTAATGGAAGGATAAAGGAAGATGGAGGCATTTTACTAAACTGACCCGGCCACAGGCTGGAAACAGTTGATGATGATGATGATGATGATGAATAGATAAATATGTAATGTAATAGAAAAATATTTTATTTATTCAAGAAGCAAACACAGACTAGATAAGTAGGATACATTAAAGGGTGGGAGCCCATAGAAGAATAAAGGTAGCAACTAAACTTGCAGTAATTACGGGTTATTACACAATACAATTTAATACTAATTAGCAAAAACTAAGGAACCAAGCCTTTGATTCACTATTCCAAACACATGATTGTTTTTTAGTTTAAATTACCAACAAACATCTTTGGTGCAAATATTCAATAAAAACTGGTGACAGACATTCGTAAGACTTGTAACAGAAACATTAGCTTAGTGAACATAATGCAGGATAAATTCCCTCACAAGGGAGTAAACTGGTCTTTTGCTAGTGTTGGCGAACTGAAGTCCTCAATACAACTAGTGAGCCTCATTGGGAGGAAACTGGTCTTTGCTAGTGTTGGCAAACTGAAGTCCACAATACAACTAGTGAGCCTCATTGGGAAGTCTCCGAGTAATAAAGATTTATCAACAATAAATAATTCCAAACACATGGTTAATAATATACTATATTATAAGTATAGTGGGACTGAGCCAGCAAATTATATTACAGGCTTGTGACATTACTAGTACTTGGATTCAGCCGGTTCGAACGAACCTGTACCTAGAATTTCCTAAGTTCACTGAACCGGTATACTTAATTTTTCCAAATCGGCTGCTATTCATGTTTCTGTCATGAATTTTATTTCATAGTAATGTGCTACATTAGCAAAATTTGAGGAGGAAGTTCAATATTGATCTTGGTCTTATCGATGGAGTAATTGATACTCATCATTACTATTGAGCCACTAGGGACATATAGCCTAGTATTTTTATCGACTCTTTTAGTTCTGGGCGCTCGCACTGCAAGAACTCACTTTATTATGTTATGGTTCTAATTGCTAACAGTAGAGTGGTACTTTTATATTATTTTCTTATCCATGGCCCAGCTTCTCAGCTGTTGATGTGATGGGAAATATAAAAACTTTATGTTCATTCATCTTTTAATATAGATACATGCTCATTGAGCTGTGAATTTCTGTATGGTCTTCAAGGTGAACTGCGTACTCTTATCACATTCCATTAAATTTTCATTTCGATTATGTATTTATTAAGGACTGGAAGTGTAACTTACAATGATAATCAACTAGCTATTTGGAATTATTTTAAGGAAGGTAATAAATAACTTCACTAAACTATTCATTGTTTTTATTTTTCACTATGAAAGAGAACTGGCTGATAAAAATTTTTGAATCTCACGACTGCAAGTTACACCCTCTGACCTAAAATAATATCTAAACATTTAAAGGTTCTTTCAAAGAGGAAATATCCAGTATTAACTATGGTTGGGCCAATCGACTATTATGCCAATCATGTCATTGCCAATTATTTGTTGCTGAGGATCATTTGGTTTATTTGATTTTAAATATCACAAATATAATATGTATTAATGATATTAAAAAAGCGCTTCATGTGAGCTTTTTTTATTTATTTTTTATAGTAGGTTTGTTTGTACAAGCTTAAATGAAAACTAGAGTTAATTTAGGTATAATTTATTCTTTCATTAGCTCTACTCCATTTTAAACATAGTATAGGTCAAATTTGACTCCCAGTTTTGGCTTCCCTTGAACCTTCCCCAGTTTTGTCTTCCCTTGAATCTTCCTCAGTTTTGTCTTCCCTTGAATCTTCCTCAGTTTTAGCTTCCCTTGAACCTTCCCCAGTTTTGTCTTCCCTTGAATCTTCCTCAGTTTTAGCTTCCCTTGAATCTTCCCCAGTTTTGTCTTCCCTTAAATCTTCCTCAGTTTTAGCTTCCCTTGAATCTTCCCCAGTTTTGGCTTCCCTTGAACCTTCCCCAGTTTTGGCTTCCCTTGAACCTTCCCCAGTTTTGTCTTCCCTTGAATCTTCCTCAGTTTTAGCTTCCCTTGAATCTTCCCCAGTTTTGTCTTCCCTTAAATCTTCCTCAGTTTTAGCTTCCCTTGAATCTTCCCCAGTTTTGGCTTCCCTTGAACCTTCCCCAGTTTTGGCTTCCCTTGAACCTTCCCCAGTTTTGTCTTCCCTTGAACCTCTCCAGTTTTGGTTTCCCTTGAACCTTCCCCAGTTTTGGCTTCCCTTGAACCTTCCCCAGTTTTGGCTTTCCTTGAATCTTCCCCAGTTTTGGCTTCCCTTGAACCTTCCCCAGTTTTGGTTTCCCTTGAACCTTCCCCAGTTTTGTCTTCCCTTGAACCTCTCCAGTTTTGTCTTCCCTTGAACCTTCCTCAGTTTTGTCTTCCCTTGAATCTTCCTCAGTTTTGGCTTCCCTTGAATCTTCCTCAGTTTTAGCTTCTCTCACTCAATGGACTTTATATTCTCAACACAACCCCTCTGCCCCCTTCTTTCCCAACCCCTTGTTATTGATGAAAGAAGTAGCTGTTTCCTCGTCACTAGCAACCACCCCCAAGACCCTCACCACGTAACAGAATAAAGGACAATGCTGTTCTCTTCTGCTTGATTGTGTCGCGGTAGCAGGTTCACTCCCAGGCTGTTCACGTCACCACCATTGCAGAAAAAAAACCTGCCTTTTCTGCTTCATCTCTCTAGTGGAAGTGAGAGTGGCAGTTTTGGAAATGAAGACGAAGAATAAATAGCGTGCCATTTTTAAATAAGAATAATTAACCAAGAATCTTGAATTGATTTTACAAAATTGACTAATTTTGAGTTGACAACAAGAAAATTATCTCCCTAAAAAGTGTTAGAATATTAAATTTCAGAAAATAAATATAATTAAAGTTTTCACAAGATATTTTAGTATCTGTGTTTTCAAACATAACCTCTTTTTACTAAGCATACAATATATTTGTGATTGCACAAAGGTCTGTATTAAATGTTAAAAACATAAGATCGGGGACCTAATGCAAATGTAGAATTTTGTACAGTTTAATATAGTAATAAAAAGCATCACTTTGTTAAAGTAGGCGGTGGTTAAACGGTTTATCTCGCTACTCTCATGCTAGACTGGATTACCAGTGACTATGAGATGATTAAAAACAGAGTTTTCTTCCAGAGAGAACAGCCTGTTTCATCTGCTGTTAACATACGGATTGATCATTGGCATTGGCCCCAGCTTAGTATTTATGAGCCCTTATACTTTGTCTAACTAAACTATAACAATAGTGCAGAAAACCCAGAATCAATTTTTCTCGTGATGTGAGAAATAGGATGAATACTACAAAATATTCCAAAACATCTTAAAGCACAAATGGGAGCCCATAATTTATATTAATAAAATGAGCATTGGATGATATCTACCACACGCAGGGGGCTGAGATTTTAAAATTTGCAGCTCCTGTGCACCTCAAAGTTGAAATTTTAAGTTTTTGATAAGATTTTTACTAAATTTATTAAAAACTTAGTTGGGNGGAGGCATGGGGTGACGTCTCGGCTGCAGACACTCTTAACTTCACCTAGGAAAACGCTTCTAAGATTAAGTCCAGAGGGTAACATTGATCGAAATCATTCTAGAAGGCTTGTTGCACTAGTCTAGAACATACGAGATAAATTACTGCATTGCGCCTCTGCACATGGCTTGTCGAGAGAAGTCATCGGACCGTGATAGTATACTGTTTACAATGCCACGGAAAAGATGACGTGATAGGTAGAGATATTGGATTTGTGTGGATAATCAAATATTGTAGCATGATTAATGCTACATATATTACCAATAGTCAAGAAAGGGGGATAGGAAGAGGTGTTAAAATTACGGGGTATAACACTGTATGAATAACTGTATGAGTAATAATGTATAAACATATCCTAGAAAGGAATAAAAAGAAAGCACAAAGAGAAGGTGGGAGTAGCTATACATGGGTTCAGAGGAAAAGGAGGTTGACGATACATTTAAAATTTGGAATTGTACCACTGATAGAGAACATGAATACGGACATGGTAATGTCCTCCTTGGATTTGGAAAATACATATATAATAGCGTAGATAGAAAGAAAACCTGGAAAGTTATGAAGAAGGCTGGAGTAAAAATAGGAAAGGTAATGAGAGTAAAGAATATTATGATAACTTATGTTGTGTAAATACTAGGAAAGGTTGGACAGAGTGGTTCCAATTTTTTTTTAAATAGTCTAGAAGGGGAGTGTCTTTACACCACTTTTCTTAACAATTGAAATAGGAATTCTCATGAATTGAGTGACAAACTTGGAGAGGAGAGGATGAATTCAATGATTATTATTTTATGATGATTTGATGGCGTGGGGGGGGGAGGGGGGGGGAAGGAAGTGGAAGTACAGCTACGGCTACATAAATGAATTGTGGAAGTAATGAAAAAGAGTGGAATTAAATTAAAATGGCGAAGAGTAAATTACGTTTTGCAATGACAAGAAAAAGAAAAGACTTCTAAAAAAACTATACAGCTGGATGGAGTAGCTATGAGAGAGGTAGAGATTGTGAAGTACGTTATATCCGAGAAGTGAGAGATTGAAGCAGAGAGTGGAAGTAGAGAGGATGTAATGAGAAAAGGATCGCAGGGGGATGATTGTTCTATAGGTATGTAAGATACTTGCAATGGAAAATAAGTGTAGAGGAAGTGTTGTATTATGTATAGGTATAATTTATACCCATAGTCACATAAGCAGAAGAAACATTAACATTATATGTAAGAGAGACTAAGAAGTAGAGGCCATTGGAATGAAGTTTTGTTAGGAGCATGTTAGTTGTCACAAGGATAAATAAGATTAGGGATAGAAAGGGGTGGAGAAAGAGTTGAGGTACAGGGAGTTCATGAGATAGTTGAGGAAGCAAGGCTGGAATGGTATGGTCTTGTAATGAGGATGGAAAATTAAAGGATCTTTAGTAGAATGATAGACCTAAAGTATGAAGGGATAAGACTACAAGGGAGACAAAGAAAGAGATGGGATTAACAGAAACAACAAGTTTGCGTGTAAGGAGAACTGCATAGAAAATATTAGAGGCATAAAACTGACCTGGATGCAAGCAGGAAACAGTGGGCGATGAGCTCACAGATGTCTGTCAGTTGTGACCCCGTCACCCCGAAAGGTCAAGACCACAACCTTCAGGTTTAAATGGCCGCTCATTGGGAGAGCTTGAGTCCTTTAACACGGGGATCGCTACGTCCAGTCCAAAGTGACAACATCGCTATCAAGCAGGCGTTTTTAAAACAGTTCATTTTAAAGATGGTTTTTTCTAGAGATCAGACAAAAATTGCCTTCTGGTGTCAATAACTTCTGTGCTCAAACCGCCCCCCTTGTAATTTGCTCTCCCGCAACAAACAATTTGAAAGTGAGTTGTTTCATTTATAAGTGCTGTGCCAGTGCCCGAGAACTCAACCTGGCTCAAGGAGCACTGCGAAATCCCCGCAAGGCTGAGTATCTGATGTATACCTTGTCTGTGGCTGAGGAAAAGCTCGAGGTAAATTTAAAATAAGTCGGATAACAACGATGTAGCATTTTAGGTTCTAACATTAAAGTTTTATTTGTATGGTAGAAAAATGGTAAGATGGGATCATACGTTTTTAAATAGTGTCTCTAAATTTTTTATTACAATGCTTAATTGACTAATTGTACAGTAACCAAATTTCAAGCCTACAGTAGATATACACTAGGTAGTCATTATTATTAGGTATTCTGTCTTTGACAGGTCCATTCCTTTTGTCAGTGAACTTAGACCACCAATGCACCCTGTCCTCGCCTCCTTCTTCATTTCCTAGAATGTTCTCCTTCCCTCCACATAATAAAATATATGAATCCTTCTTTCTAAGCTCCTCTTTCCCTCAACCTTGCCTTTAATTACATCTCGGAGAAGAAAGTCCCTCCTAAGGATGTGTCTGATTCAGTTTGCTTTGTACCTAAGAATTACATCAAAAATGGTTCTCTTCTCACCAAGTCTCACCAGCCACTCTCTATACAAGCTGAACAGACTGGGTGACAAACATCATCCCTGCCTCACCCCTCTACTGTGTTGGTCTCTCCACCATGCATTTAGCCACAACTTCACTCGCTGTCGCAGGTACAAGTTTGCAATAAGCTTTTTTTCCCCATCTAGTTGATGCCGATCTTCTTGAGTATGGTGGCTATTCCATCAGTTTCTTCCACTTCACTCTATCAAACGCCGTTTGCCAGTTGATGAGACCATTGTATACGTCTTCCTTGACTTCTAGCACAATCTCTTTTAAATTAGTCACAGCATTTTGATGGCATCTCTGGTTCCTTTTTAGAATCAGGTACTTAAAAATACTTTTTAGATTTCTTTCTAAACACTTAAAAATATTGTGAACTCATTGCTTATGGGTGGGTCTCTAAAACAAACAAATTAATGGTACTGTAATTCATATATTTGATAAAAAAGGAAATAACCAAATCACAAATAAAATATCAATAGCAATTTTTTCAGCAAAAATTATAGGCCTCTTACATACATACATAATTTTGAATGGCGTAACTAGCTATAACTGGACAATTTCAGAATTTGAACTTCAATAATTTTTATTAAGTTATATTTAAACTAAGAAAATAGTTTGGGATAATTTTTAGTAGGGTCCTTTTTCTTAAAATTAAACAAAGGCTTGAATTATTAATGTTATCAATTTATGTTTTATTTCAAACATAATTTCCATATTTTTTGGAAGCTTCTTTGATTATAATTAAGCATTATTAAAATGAAATGAATGGGTTATAAAATATATCTATCTATAAATCCCAGCGAAGACAGATAGATGAAATAATTGACCTTAAAGCTATGCTTTATTTTTTCTGACACCAATTTAAAATTCTTTAGCACACTTTGGTATCCCTGTTAGTGAATTCTTTCAATTCAAAGCATACTTTTGTTTACTTTTGTTGTGTACTTTCCAAATAACTTTATGAATCGGTACTTCTCTTTGCATTTCATTTATGTATTGGTACTATATTCTAATTTGAGATAAATTATCTCGTTCTGTTCCCGTAAGAAATAAAAACCTCAACACTGTTTTGAATTAATATTTTTGGTGTATGACGTGGCCAAAGTAGCCATAATAAACAGTATTTTTTTCATTACTTTTTCCTTTAAGAGTTCTTCAGAAATGTGACTATACTCTCGACTATGTTCTCATGGAGGTACACGTTAGTATGTAAACGCTGATGACATTATTTTTTAGATACACATGCCTAACACGAGTGAGGTTATTAGTGCCAAATATATCTTATTTTTTGTCACATAAAAAACACACTATAGGAATGCAGTCTCTCATGCAAAGACTAGCGAGGTAACGTTTGGGGAACTATTCCCCCCTTCCCCAAAAAGACCAATAATTTTAATAAATGCTTTAAATATATAGAAAAATTGGGTCAACTTATATCTATAATTTACAATACCCAAAATTTGTTGACAATTATATGAAAAAATTTTGGTAGTCAAAGGTAGATCAATACAGCCTTCGTTTAAAGGACCCACAAATTTCCAATTGAAAAAAATGGTACTGACATTAAAAAAAGAGTAAACTACATTTATTAATTTTACTATGCACTGATAATATGAGCCTGGGGTGGGATTCCTTTTTTATTTTGGTCTGTGTCAAATTATTAGAAATTTAATGTTTACTTGCATTTCTTTCTTTCAACAACATAAGCAAATTTCCAATAAGCAAATTTCCAATAACGGTCCGCCAAGAAACTTACAAGAATAAATATCTTTGAAAGATTGATAAAATGAAATAACTGAAGCTCTGGATATATTAAATCTATTCACAGCACAACTTGATACTCAAATAAAACCATAGCCATAATAATATGATTACTGTACGCAGGCCATTGTTAAACAAATATTTTCGAAAATTTCCTTGTGTAAATGAAACTTCCTATAGCACTTCAGATGGTGACCTGGCGGTATAGGGGTAAGGTGTAGGATTTCTGTGCTGGGGATCTGGGGTTTAATCCTTGGTCCTGGCACAGAGTTATCTGATTGCCAAACCCTTCCGTCACCTCTGACAATACATGTATTAATCACAACTTGTAAATGTGTGGAATGCCAGGAATCCACACTGGTTCGGATCCCACGTTAAACTGTAGGTCCACCATTTCATTTCACAATCACCCTACCATAACACATTAGTGTAAGTGCGTATAACCCGTAGGGTAGTAAGAATAGGAATAATATAGCAATTCAGACACCTTTAGTTATCCCCAATGCTGATTAACATATGTATTAATACACATTTAGTTGTTTACAAGTACTAGTCTGCTTTTTGAAGTAACAAACCAAATTCTTGTACACGACTTATTTTTTTATTACAGTACTATAGGCCTATCTTGATTAAAAAAAAACTTTGAACATCTTTTAGCGAAACAACCAAAAAGTATATTGTCACAAATCTCTACTGCACATGAGCATATCGTCAAACATCTCAAATATGTAAGAAACATGTTAATGAGTGGTATTTTTTTTTATGCACAATATTTATAAAGTTTTAAACATTAAAAAAAAACTTAGTATAACCTTTAATATGTGAATAAATAAAATTTTTGATTAACTAGTTATAATAGGAGCATGATAACAATAGCAATTAGGTGCATTTTATAATAATTTTTTAATGATTTAGAATTTGTTTCAAACATTTGTTTTGCTAGGCCTAAAATCATAAATTGACTTATGTTGTTGTTTATATAAGTGCTAAAAAAACATTAAATTTGTCATAATATGACAGAAAAAAAAATACTCCCACCTTTAGCTCACACTGTAGCCCACTGTTATAATTAATATTAGGCACACAAAAAAAGTCAGCCATCTATATACTAAGACAATTCAATTCATAATCTAGAAAATATTTATTTGCTCGACTCACCTATTTCACAGGGTATGTCAAGATGCAAAAATCTACAACAACCACACCTCGAACATCTTGCGTTTTTCAGTAGCAAACTCAGTGTGTTTATAATAAAAACTATTAATCAACCAAGCTTAATCTAACCTTCCAGGAGAATATATTACAATTCAATAAAAATTTGGATAGATTTATACATAATAGGGACTAGTGACCTCCATTTAAAATGGTCATAGGGTATCTTGTGGCAAGAAGTAGTAGGCCTAACCAATAGTCCATGAACCTGATTGAAATATTTTAATCTTCTTCGAAATGAATGAATGAATTAACTATCTAAAAATATATTTTAATGGGTGACTTGTTTGTGTCTTCTATAATTAATAATGACGCAAGGTAATATTTTTTTTGTAAAAATATTGTCCGTGAATCTGTTGAGAAACATTTTAATCGTATTTGAAACTAAATAATTATTTAACTAACCAATCAAAAAATGTTAATGGCTTTTTTTGAAATATAATTTCCCAAAAAGAAAGTGCAAGCGTTTTCTACCCAATAACTTAAGTGGGAATGAAACCAAAGAACTGTATTATACAGTACAGTAGCTACTTCTAAGGCCATTTAAAAAAAAAATTCGAATCTTACTAAATTTATACAACCATTACACTCACAAAAATGCAGGGGATCTATCAAACGATACTAAATTCAAGAGTGTTAAAAAACTTTATCAAAACGAACAGTTCCAAGCCAAACTCACCTATGTGACAGAGTAGCCTACCGCTTGGCCAATATATGTTAGGAAGGCCTGGAATGTGACCTCCCTTAGAGTTCCATTTACATAAATCTGTCAATGTGTTTAAAAACCAGCCATGATCACAACACTCTTAAGCCTTCTACATAAATCATCAAATGAATATTCTCAAAAAATGTCCCCATGCAAAGGGATTCAACATGGTGACAGATGGGACAACTGAGAGAAAAATTGAGCTCAAGTTTCAAATCTTTATCAATGTGCAGTAATTGTCTGCAGCGACCACACTTTGCTCTCTTTTGCAATTGATGAACTTCTTGTAAGTGATTAACTAAAGGTAGGCCCTACCTTCATATCTGATAGAAAACACCCTTGCACACCCACCAACAAGTTAAAATTTACCAAACTCACAAAATACTGCATTAGAACTATACTGAAAACCAGATTAAAATCCTAACGGACACACCCGCCGAAAGTCAAATATTAAACTAAAGTAATGATTTATATTTAAGGTTAAATACTATATTATATTATTGGGGAGATATTTACTTAACCTAACCAAACCTAACCTTCATTAAGATAATTACTTGGCTGACTTAATTTAACCTTGCTAACATTCCATTCGCTAATAAATTAAAATCTCATTTAATATTCACAAACTAAACTATTTGACTTTTGAAGTATGAGATGACAGATGATGCCGTATCATAAGGGATCATGGATCAAACCATGTGTTCATCTAGTATGTTTACATCTGGACTTAGATTTTGGTGAGTTGTTTAAATCTTGTAGGAATAAAATATTTTCAAATAAATAAGCCTTACAATTATAGTAGCATTTGATTCGCTGTTTTCTTGTGAATCAAGGCATTTAATGCAACCCTCTCTTCCAAAGTATGTGCAACTGCCAGGATTCTAAACAGATTCTCATAAAAATGTCACCAATTTTATTTCCTTTATGAGATTGTTACCAATGAGACCAATGTACTGTATATACATACTTTCAAGGGGATTGATACTCAAAAAGGACAGGATTGTTGACATAATTCACATTCTTTTAAATAAATAATTTTTCACTATCAATACACACACACACATACAAAATGCAAATTCCATTAATTAACAAAACAATCATTGCAAGACAATTATATATAACTTACAAACTAAAACAAATTATAATGAAAACCATCCCAATCTAACTTAATACCTAATATTTATGTTTTTGAAATATTTTATGAGAAGGAATCTAGTAGAAGCAAGATAATAGAACATAAATCTAAAGAGGACTATGGATTAAAATTGTTTGTTTGTCAATAAATTATTTTAATTCAAGATTTTCGAGATCTCGATATTTCAGTCAAAATATGTTGACACATGGAAGTTTAGGTTTTTCTGGGTCGGTAAAGCCTAGAATAATAAAAAATTTAGTTATTGTGTTTTAAGTGCCATGTTGTGACAAATTAGGCTTAGTTACATTCGAAAAAAATATTTACATTATTCTGTGATTTGGGAGTTTTGTTTTAGTTGTGGATGTTTGTGAATGTGTGGAATGCCAGGCCTCCACCGTGTTTGGGATTCCACGTTAAACTGTAGGTCCTCCATTTCATCTCACAATCAGCCTACCATTACACAATAGCGTAAGTGCGTATAACCCGAACGGGTAGTAAGATGCAATGCTAATAATAATGTTTTAGTTATCTATAGGCCTACTAATAAGTGTTTTTTTTTACCAATTTTGATTAAATTGTTATTGATGACCTTTAAGTGTTGACCATCAACCATTTGTGTTATATTTCCTATTCAAGCTTAACCATAATAGATGGAAGCGGGAATTTGTATAAATATTCATAAGATACAATTAAACTGTTTGAGGGGGCAGGGGTGGTCACATGATTTACTGTAGGCCTACTAATCTTTTAGTATCTTCCAAAACAGCTCTACTGCTAAATAATACTACTTCTTTATATTAATAATTTATATTGGGATTGATATATAATGGTAAGTTGCCTAGCTCATCAGTTCCTAACAATGGGTATGCAAACTGGCCCCGCTAGATGAAATTATTACTGATGATCTGTAAATTAATTCTTATAGGGGCTTATGAAAATTCATAATATTACTTTTTTTCTGCTAAGAATAAATGTTTAGCTAATTCATGTTTTAAAAATTTACTTTGGTTCATTTATGAGTCAAACAATTCTGTGGGAGAGTTACATCAATGCTTGGTCAGTCATAGCTTATATAAAGCCCTTTCACAATTATTTAGACGGTCAGTATTAATACTGACAGTCTGACTGGTCGTATAGGGGCTGTACTGATGGACTGGCTTACAAAAATACTGATCTGATCCGAATTTTCTGATCACATCAGTCTTGCAAGTGGTGGGGAAGACTGACAGTTTGACTGACCGTGTGCTTTATTGCTTGTCAGTATTTTCTTCAGTCTCAGAAGCAAACATAAACTGCCCACGCCTTTTTCTTATCATCCATGTTGATGTACGGTGCATGCAGGAGCTGAGATTGATAAAAATAATGACACTGAAGACTGACTTGTGTAGGGGCCCAATTAAGGCAGAATCTGTGGTTGATGTTTGAGTTGAGATTGGCATTTGTGCTACATACATGTGAAGCGTACAGGTAAAAGAGGGGAAGTCACATTACACAAATTTTCCATTATGACTTTTATATCTCAAACTCCATAAGGACTTCAACAAATACTTTTTATTTTAATTAATTGAAATGTGACAGACACTCCTCTTAACCATAATCTAAAGAACGTTCTCATGATTGTCTAACTATAACAGATGGCAGCACTAAATCAGGGAAATGTTTGTTAACCTTCGCTCATCCTGTTGGTATATTGGTTAGAATGATTGTTTGCAGGCTTAGGGGACCACAGTTTGATCCTGGGTGCTGCCAAATTAAATGCAACTTGTAGTTTTCAAAGTTTCCGCCTGCTACTCAAATATTAGATTTGGATGTTTAGTGTATTCTATTTTATAAAGTTTACGTTTGTAAATATTACACACGTGCCCTTGTTTTATTGTGTTTTTTTAGCTCCACGTCTTGCTACCAGTTCGAGTTATAAGCTTATGTACTAATCATGTTATTGGTTTTAGCGATTAGGAAGGTCATATTTAGAGGAAATGTATCCACATTTGTGTTCTGAAAAAAGAGAGAGGAAAACAATTTTGTAAAAAACTGCCCTCAATACACCCAACTGAGATTTGAACCCTGAACTCCTCATCATTGTCAATCTAGTCTAATGCGAGAGAAGCGGCTTAGACCATGCAGCCACCAATGTGGGTTTTACTGTGTTAATGTCCCAATAGTTGGTTAATATATCATTTCTTTGCTATATTCGTTAGCATAACTTTAAAATGATAATTTGTTTCTTTCCAGGAAATCAAGGAAGACTGTGTGGTAGTTATGAACTTCCCCAGGAAGTTACTGAACCACACTGGAAAGGTTGTTGCATTCATATCGCCGGACGATGGGTTTCTAGAGTGTGAGGTCAAAGATGCCAAGAAAACTGTGCTCTTCTCACGAGAAAATATCTTCATAAATGGTTTGCAAGCTCTCCACATAGTCAATTTAAGAAAATTCCTCACTGTGGACACCCAAGTGTGTTTCGATGCCAAACTAATCTCGCTGGTCCTAGAAGATTCTTTATGGAACTGCAAGATTTACAAAGCTGTGGTTCTATGGGTGGGTGTTAGGACACCGATAAGTAGAGAGATCCAACTCAAAACTAGTGAAAATAAAGCTCTCAAGAAGTTGTCAGATCATTTGGTGGGTAAAGAGTTTATTCAGAACCTCAAGACCCGGGTAAACGAACCTGTGTATGTGAGCGTTAAGGATGTGGTAGAGTACGTAGATGAAAGGGATCCACTTCTGTTTGGTACCCGTTACATCACCGATACTCTGGTTACTGTGGGAGGGTTTGTGTCATCCTCTTACGGCATACTGCTCCTAGACAATCAAGGTGTGAAGCAAGGAGTCCTCTTTCACTATCAAGATCTCTACATAAATAATATCAGATGTACTTCAACGAAACCATTGGATGAATACATCAAAGTGGGAAAGGCTCTACACTGCACCGCGGGTAAACTCAAAGAGGTGCACCAGACCGGAGCTTGCTACAAAGCATCATGTGTCTGGGATAGAAAGAAACCTTCTTGCAACCAGGTGTTTGAGAAGTTTCTTACTTCGCTCAAGGAAACCGTCAAGCTCGTCCCTGGCAGCATCCGCGATGCCATTGTGGTAGCTTTCCATCCTCCCAACACAGCACTTGTGGTGGCGAACGTCAACGACAAGCTGGTGCCTTTACTGTTGTTTGTCGACCAGCTCCATCCTGGGAAGGATGAGCTCAAGTTGTCCCGAGATTCGTGGATCGAGGATTATCTTAAGGTGGACGATACTTTGGAAGTAAAGATTGCTGCGTTGGCTGGGAAATGGACTAAGAATAGGTTGCAGCTTATAGAAGAAGCTTTCAAAGTGGAGAAAGAAAATCAAAACTTGACAAAACTCGTGACACTGTGGAAGCTTGAGCTAAAAAAGAGTTTTGATCTTAAGGAAGCTGATACATTTTACGGTTTTAATTTTTTTTCGGGAGACAGTGGTGTAGACGCTTCATTAAATAACCGTCTTACACAAGAGTCTTATTGCGAGGAGACATCACCACCACCACCACCCTTACCCCTACAAACAAATATCACTAAAGAAATGTCAGAGATTGAAATTAAAATGAAAGCGGCAGTGGAAACCGCCCAAACTAAAGACCCCTGCTTGGGGGCCGTAACTGAATCTGAGCTAATCATTCCACACGTTTTGGAAAACCACAACTGGCATTCATTCAATGTCGGTACTCATGATACTGCCGAAACACATACAAGAGATGAGTATATTTCACTAAGAAATGTTCAAAACAATGAGAAGGCAGAAGAAAAAATAATATACTCTATGGAGCAATCCACCTCTTCAAACAACGAAGAGAATGATAGGCTATCAGACAACACCCACCTTGAGTATAAAGGTGTTGTAGATAGCGTCAGCAAAGTATCAGGAACAATCTTGTTTAAAATAAATAATCAAATGTCCAAAGCTTTGTTTTACAAAAGTAAAGTTGTCATAGATGGTTGCCCAATAGGTAAAGGTAACAACCTTTGTGATTTGATTAGCCTGGGTACACCTGTAACTTTCTCTGTTGAACTCTATAGTCTAAACAACATCAGCTACAGGGCCGCAGCTGTGGTCGTGACGTCAGATAATCCAAACCTTGCGCATGAATCAAATGGAAAATGCAACGTCGAATCTTCAGACAAGACAGAGACAGATAAATCACAAGCTTCTAACTTACAACCATTTGATGCAAAATTGGAAGTGGACATGTCGAACGCTGAAACAACTTTAGCTGGCATCCTCGGTCTTTCAAATGAGTTTATCAAAAACTTTGATGGACAAAGCGCTCATCTTCCAGGTTTGGACCAAACCATAAACAACATGAATTTAAAAGTCCAAACCATGAGCGACGCTATGCAAAAAATAACACAGGGAGAACTTTACCAAGTGGTTGCAGACATTTTCAAAGATTGTGAGAATGATTTTATGATAGGAGATGTTCTTAAAGTAAATCACTCTCAAACTTTGTCACAAAATATTGAAGAAAACTCTTGTGAGAAGCCTCACTTATCAGTAAGTCCATGTCTTGTTACAGACAACATCCCGAAATCTGAGTATTTAGACTCGTTATCTGAAACTATTCTCCTATCAGAAAACAACATCAACCTTGAAAGTGGAAGCCAATGTGGTTCAGAACCTTGTAAACTAACCTCTCAGGAGAAGATTGTTGATGAAATTACTCACCAAGATATGACACATACGGAGGAACTAGATAACGGTCCGAGGTGTGATTTAACTTCTAAATATGATATGTCTAAGGAAACACTCAACTTTTTAAATTTACCATCAAATAATGTGTTGTCTTTAACTCACAAGTGTGTAAGCTCACAGGATAAAGATACCATATTTGATCTCCCTTCACCACTCTATGACACTCGCCAAGGCTATTTGCATCACAACCATAACTCGGCCACAAAAGAGAACAGTCCAGTTAATGAACCAGACCCCCCACATACTGAGGAAACACCTACAGAACAAGACACACAGACAAGTCCATGTCAAGAATTAAGGAAACAGGAAACAAAACCAATTAGTAAAAAAAATACTTCGACTCGTACTAAAATGGAAGTAACTGTGGGAAAGACAGAAAATAAAGTCAAAATTCCAGAGCAGTTCCCTTGTCTGACAGACGCAAAAAAAGAGCCAGTCACATCCTCCAAAGACAAAAAGTTGAAAAAGTCATCTACTCCAGTTGATAATACCGGCTTTACCATACAACTGAAAGGTCAACCGGGTAAGGTCAAAGAAATATCCGAAGATGGGGGAACAATTGAGCTTATCATCGCAGAAAAAGTGCTTCAAGTGGTGTTTAAGAAGGACGCTGTGCATTTCCCCAAGAAAAATACTGGTGGTAGCCTAGTAGATTTTTTGCCAGTCGGTAAGGAAGTGTTTTTTGATGGTGAGGACATCAGACACAGAGTTGATTTAGGATGTCCGGGCATTTATGTCTCCAGCATATACACTGGGAAACGACCCAAAAAACTGGCGGCTTACAAAGAAATGCGTGTTCCTGTGACATTCTCTGACAAGAAGGACTTGCTATTGCAAGGGAAGGCTTACCAAGGTGTCGTATCTGAAGTTCGAGCCCCAATGGCATTTGTTGCGAAGGTAAAACACGAGAGCTCGTATTATTCGGTATTTGTGTTCAGCCTAAACTTCAGTCCGGGCAAAAACGCAAACAAACTTGTGGACGGCGAGTCTGTGAAGCTTTTCATCGACGTCGGGGACTCTGTGTTTGTAACCGTTCAGAAGGCAGACAATAACAAGGAGTTTGAATGGGTGGCTACTGAGGCGTGGACTGAAACTAACAAATACAATCGTCCTTGGACAAAAGAAAGTTTGTTTTCTTGGGACAAGTCAAAGTGTCCTGAACCTGAATGTGCTTTCAAAGGAACTGTAACTAAGATCATGCCTGACCTGGGCATTCTAGAGAGTTCGGGGAATCTAATTTATTTTAACAGGAAAAATGCTTTCTTGTTTGGAATTTGTCTGGAATCATTTGATCTAACAAATATATTTTTTAAAGGTAAGTGTTTGAGGAGTGTTGATTATGTATGATGTGTTGGCAATCTACTTAAATTAGTATTGAAATCCATAAAAGTAGTCTATTCTTCTTTTCAATAAAATTGTATATTAAATTGGCTAAATGTTGTTGGTCAGATGTACACACATTAAAGTGTGAATGCGTTTTGATTAAATTTTTGCCCTTAAGTTTTCATGTTTACCCGTTTGAACTATCCGCTTTTAATTACACTAAAGGATTATTCATGAGGAGGTATAGTTTTACTGTAAATGTACGTGAACCTGAGTGGGGAGAAAGTTGAAAACTATTTTACTAAAACCTTAGTACACCTGTCCGGAATTGAAACTCCGACCTCCTTTTCACCGGCTGATTAAATGAGTTTGATGTTTAGTCTGTGTGCCCACCGATGCGGGCCACATAAGCTTGATATTTAGCTTGAAAGGGAAATCTACAAATTGTTCACAATATTGTCAAGCCTTTTAAATAAAATGTGCTATTTCTTATCAACCAGTAATAGTGAACTTGGTAATTTCTGACATGAAAACATTAATTTGGTTTTAATGTTGCAACAGATGAGGAGCTGCATTTTGATTACTTTCCAATGGAGAAGGATCTTGAGGCTGAGAACGGTAACTTGGAAGAAATGATATGCGCCCAAGCTTGGTTCGGTTCACGCGCCGCCCCTGACAGTTGTGATACCCTGGCACGGACAATGTTCGACTTGGACTGTTACTGCAAGTCAAGAAACCTTGATACCTTGCTATTGACAGCCTTGGTAAGTCGTGTTTTTGCATGTACTGTGTTCAACCCAGGTCCAAATAACCCGCTTTGTTGGCCACATGGTCTAAGGCGTCACTTTCAAAATAGACTGGACTGCCGATGACTGAGAGATAAAGGTTCAAATCTTGGTCAGCTGGACTGAGAGTGGTTTTTCCACTCTTCACACACACACACATGTGGGTACCTTTTCTCAACCTTCCTCTTACCTGCAGGGTATCTACTGGGTCACGAAAAGTCACTAGTTTGAAAAAAATTAGTAATAATAATAACAATGATAATAAAAAAAAAGTCACGAAAGTCCCCGGGAAGTCTCGAATTTTCAATATTTTGGTAATAAAGTCGTGAATATATTTTTGTTTGAATTTCCCACGCATCGTGAAAAAAGAACGCGTTGAAAGTTGTGCTACCCACTACCCATGATACCATGGACTAGTCCCAAGTTGCCTGATTGTTTTTTCCGTGATACCATGGACAAGGTTAACTTTCAGCATCTAGTTAAAGTTTAATGTTGCGTGTGGGTGCATTATGCTTATATATGCATTGTATAATGTTCAATCGTTTACCGAAGGAATTTTTTGGTCAAAAAAGGTCACTAATTTTTGTTTTGCCAACTCATTAGACACCCTTACCTATCACTTTAGTATATATGCGTAAATTCCAAAGGAATAGGGGACATGGTGCTAATTATAAAAGTTCACAGCTTTCATTAGTGACTGGCTGGTTTCAAAAGTCCGACGAATTTCAGTGCTCGTTTATAGTTTTAAATTACACTTAATCACACAAACAAATTATATATAAATAACTTATTTTCAAACTAAACAAATTATTTATTAACTTTACACTTGGACTAGGCCAATAATATTCATAGTCATATGTTCATATATGTTTATTTAATTTTGGATAATCTGTTGTTTATTAATATTTGTTACACCTTAGTTAACTAAACAAAAAACAGACTTTTGAGGAACTGAAACTGGCTTCTCTTTTTCAAATGTTAATTAAAACAATTATTTACTCTTTTTATTAACACATTAAACACAAACGCTATCAACTACTAAAACATAGGAGAAAGTATGAGTTTAGCTTAAAGGAAATGCACCTGCTATAGCAGGCCTGTAAAAATATCGTCACCAATAACGACCATTAGTTGAGCTATTTTACATTATAATTATCTTATATATTCATTAATTGGTTGATTTGGAAGCATTTTAGTAAACTGATTTATAGACACACAAGTTAATTTTTGCATTTCCTCGAATCTAAAAGTTTGGTTAACTCATTAATGCTATTTAGGATTGGGGAGTCATATTTATGTACATAAAAAGACAATACAAATATGGTTACAATTTTTCAAGTTAAATAAACCACATTCACTCTTTAATTTAACATCATTATCGTAATGTTGTAATATACATTTAACAAAAATACATTATTACCTATTTTAGTGATCAGTTAATCTTGCTGGTTAGCAAATTTTTAAACCATAAAATAAAATCACAAACTTAAATCTTAACTTATATATTTTTATTTTTCAGATTAATGAGTTGGGTAAGATGCGAGAGCATATTGAGGCCAACATGAAAGAATCAAAGAGTGAATTGGAAGCTTGCTGCGATTCTTATAGTGAAGAGGAACTAGAGGAGGAGGGAAAGGTCACTCATTACTTGGAGACAGATAAAGTTGATAAAACAGGAAAGGAGGTGTCTACAAACATGGCCAATATGGATCAAGAAGTGTTCAAACCCAAAGCAGGGGATGAATTTGTACTTGTTGAAAAAGTTATCCACAGTAGCGTGCCGACTAGCGGCAGCACATTTGTAAATGGCTTGTGTAGTCCTAAGGATAGTGGAGAAATAGTGTCTACTAATGGCAGTAAACATTGGCAAAATGCATGCGAAACAATGGGAGGAGAGTCGAAAAACATTATTCTTCATGATTATAAACATAATTCTGGTCTTTATTTTAGTGAAAAAATTATTGAGGTCAAGCATTTGGAAGAGAACTATGAGACTAAGTCAAACGCTCTAGGCGCTATTAAAAAACACACAATTGGTGACTCGACTTCAAAAGAAACCTCTTCTAAGTTCAAAAGAAAACAAAAGCCAGTCATTAGTCAAGGTGAAAAGCGACAATCGCTCAAAGACGCTGTAAAGGAACTTAAACATTTTCAGGCCAAATTCAAGATGGATTCCACAGAGCCGTCACAGGAACAATCCAACTCGGATCCTACTGTAGAAGAGCCGATAGAGGTATCTTCATCCTACTTGGAAACACATACAAAAATGAAGTCTCCACTGTGTACAGAGTCCAGCCATTCTGCGATTCTAAGTAATGTGGTTGAGAAACAAGCCATAGTAGGGTCACCAAATCAGTCCAAAGGGGAGACTTCAGAACTGCTGGGAAATTCAAACTTGAACTTTATATTTAGCTCTGATACTAAAGAATTCCTCCAAAGTTGTGTGAGGGAGGTGATGAAAGATAAGGAGGGCTCAAAAATCCTCCTGGAGGAACCGATGGAAGTGTATTGGCAGTACATGATAGAAGAAGCAAAGGCTCATATGAAGCACTCAGTCTGTCGGAATGTGCCGAGAGGGAGGCGAGACACCTTAGAAATGCATAACCCCGCGGTACCTGAAGGCTGTGTTTCACACTGCCCACTGAATAGGAAAGAAACTGATACCAAGTATATTAACAAAGGCACTCAAACTGTGTCGACAGGAATGATTTTATACCTGGGTGTCAGATGAGTAAATGTGCTGTGATATTTTCTTTTCCAGAGTTAATAAGACTTGTACAGAAACATTTATTTCTCATTCTTTTTTTAACATTGACAATATCATTCTCCAAATAAAGTGTCTTAACCAAGACAATTAAGTCTGTGATGTTAAAAGTCTAAATATTCATTTAAGTTATTTGAAGTGAGCTTGATTTCATTTTAACATTAATATTAAATGTGTTCTTTTTAAGTGGTTGTACTGCCTTAGCTTTTATATACCATTTGTTGTACACGTATTTAGTAAGTTTTGTTTGATATATATGATACAGTATTTAAATATTTTAATATATGCCTCTGTTTGGTACATATTTAGTTTAATGAGTAAGTTACAAACTTATTAGAATGACCAAATATACTTGTGAATGGATTTTTTTTAAATTCTCATAAATACAAGTGCACAAATGTATATGTTATAATAATGTTTGAATATTATGTTTGGGAAAAAAAGGAAGCTCAGAAAGTAGGGCACTAAAACAATTTCTTTTCTTTTAGTAATTTCTTAGTTTGGTTGCAAAAAACAATAGGCCTATGATGTCTTCGAGCTCAAGTACTTACTATGTTTTTTATTTTTCCATGCAATCATTGATGAACTTGATTTTCCATATTTTGTCATCTAGAGTAGCATTTCCTGATTAAATTTAGTCGTGGAACTCTTTTATATTTTGTGCAGCATAACAGAACCCCTTGAATAGTTTTAGCGTTGCACATTAAAAAAATTCACTGCTGCAAGGAAGACATTTTCTTAAGTTCAAGGTCAATACCTTTAAGTTGAAAGTTACATTTTTCCAGGGGGAAGGCAACTACACGTTTTGTCCTCTTTCATGTCCCATAGATAAACGGATATGCCCTGTATACATGTCTTTTGGGGAAAAAATGATAAGGTTTTACTCTTAAATAAATGATAATTATGGTATCAGATCCTTTTATTATAATTAGTATTGAAAAAGTCTACATACATTTTAAGGAGCCAAGTGTAATATTTTCTTTCTATGCAAAATTCTTCTTATATCCTGTTTAATAATTGTTGTCAATGTATTCTCTTGTCTCGAGTTGCATTGAGTCAGTTTCGATATTTGGTTTTGGCTCAAGAATGCAACAAAAGTGACCTGACCCAAATACTGTCATCCACCAGAAATAAACATACCTACAATATTTTTAACTTTTAATGTGTAACAGTTTTTAAATTTCTTATTTTTCACAGAGTCATTAATTTTACCTCTTGCAAATATGGATTAAAAGAGATAGGTGTGCACAATGATTAGGACGAATAAATTATATTAATTCTAAATCCTAACGAATGATCTCAAACTACAGTATTGGAGCCGAGGCTTTTAAAACAAATAATTATTCTTTGTTTAGGACTCAAATTTCTGCAATGTGTTTTTTTAAAGGTGCTGCACTAGAAATAATTAATGTGTAAACACATTGTTTTTTCATCATAAAACCAAGACATTATTATTAGATGGTAACATATTTTATAAGGATGTGTGATTTCACTTTCCATCTCGAAGCAAACTTCAATCAAAAGTGTGAAATATTCTCAAAGCCAAATTGAAGTGTTTTTTTTGCTTGAAAAATATATTTTTTAGTTAGTTATATAACTTAATGCACTTAAATTACTTGTAAAATATTTTATTGCACAATTATTTGTAATATTTCATTTTATTCTGATAAATCAAGTTATTATCACAACTTACAATTCAATTACTTCAGTGCTTTTCCATATGAATACTAATTTGTAATGTTCACAACAGCTCAGAGTGGCGATAATTGAACATAAATGGAGTATTTTAGCCGTCAATATTTGTATTGGCGAAATTTTGTAAATTGTCATAGCCAATTTTTTTTTTTTTTAAGAAAAGTTGAAGGTGGTATTTGTTTCAAAGCTTCGCCCTCACCTAATATTTTGTCAGGGGCGGCTGCCTGGGGCGTCAGATCTAGGGGGTGCCAAATAGAGCACCAACCTAACCTAACATAGCTTGGGAATGATATGAAAATAATTCCCAAACATAACGTAACCTGGGCAAAATAGTGGAATTGCTGATCATAACATTCATTCACTTTAACCCTTAGAGTGCCAACGTCGCTCAGAGCGATGCACGAAATATCTGCTAAACTTGCCAGCGTCGCTCACAGCGATCCCTTGTTTTCGAGCTCTTAGTTCAGTATTAAGTCAACAGATAGAGTAGATTTTATTTCCACTGCATTCTCGTATGTTCAAGCTACTTTTATTTGTCTTTGCGATATATCGAACCTGAAAATTATTTTATAACTTTTTACTTTATGAGTTTTATCTTTGGCCTTGTTTGTAAACATGGCTACTAAGAGGAAAGCTGTGATTCAAGACACAGAAATACTTGCAATATTTATTGACAGCTCAACCCAGAGTGATCAATTTGTTTGTCATTCTGAAAGCACTGATTCTGAATTTGTAAATAATGAAACTGAACAGGAATTTTATTCTAGTGAAATTGAAAGATCGGATCAAGTAGGAGTGGCAGCTGACATTGATGACACGAGTGTGAATACTAGTTATTCCTAAAGGGATGAAATAAATTTTGAAGATCAGGATAATCCACCCCAACCTCTTCATATTTATGCAAAAGTACCAGGTTTGAAGTCCTCTCACCGTCCCCTTCTGATTCCAACCCAATTATTTATTCTAGACTTTATTTTACTATAACCCTGCTAAAGTTGATGGTCACTGAAACAGCTGCTATGCATAACCCAATTTTAGCGTAAAATCTAAAGTTAGTTTTTTTTGTAAATTTTGTCATTTACTCAGTTTTTTATGTTCTTTTCAATGATTTATTCTATTTCAAGCTAATTAAATTTTCAATGCTTAAAAATTAATGTTAAATAAAACAATAAAAAATAATTTTTTTAATATCTTGGCTAGTGATTTTTTTATTATATTTAAAAATTAAAAAAGTATATGTATAATTATATCATCGGATTGGAAAGCATGTTAGCTAGTTTATGTAAAAATTTGAGTGCAAGAAGTTCAAAGACTAATGAGTTATTAAAATTTAAACAAACTCCTGCATTTTTCAGGAAAATAGCTTGGCACTTTTAGCACATTTTTTTGTCATTTCTCTTGGCACTCAAAGGGTTAAGATACCAACATGACATTTGACATAGTGGTATAGTTTTGTGTGGTGAATAAAATGGGCACTAGTGTAAATCTAAACAAGTTAATTTAAATACGCCATCTTGAAAAATGTTGCCCCAAAATGGTATTATGTTATTATTTCTTAAATCGTTCATTAGGCCTATATCAAAATTAAAGAGGCGAACATCGTCTACAAAACATGTTCAAGTAGTTTTCTTTGTAATCCTAACTATTTTCGTACAATCTCGCAGTGAAACTGTTGTAGTACTGTATGATAACCATTTATAAAGTTTCCCCTTCATATTATTTTCATGCCACACCTATGTTATGTTAGGTTTGGCATGGGCATAGGGAAATTTCTTTTGGGGGGTGGGGAGGTGTTAACCGTAAGTTTATGACATGATGTTAAGACTTACTATTAAACCCTAAGAATTAAGAAAATGGTTATTTTATACAATAATGACAGGACTTTTTTTTTTACTTTCCACCCTCCTCTCCCCCAGTTAAGGTTAGAAAATTGGATGATCCTATTAGCTCTTTTGAGTGATCCTCGGTTAGAGAATTTTGGAAAATCAGACACTTAACAGCTATTTAGAATAGTGCCCCCTCTCCCCCAAAAAAAATATTTTAAAATTTGGATACTTCTTGAGGATATTTGAAGTAGTCCTACTTGGCAATTTTTTGAAAAGCTATTTTAAAAAGTGCTCAACATATTAAAAAAATATATATAAATCAGATTCCCTAGAATCTATTTGAAGTGGTTCTCACCCAGATTTTTTTTTTTTTCCCCCATTTTTAATGCCCTAGAAGCTATTTAGAATATACTTCGCTTGATTTCTTTTTCGAAATTTAAATAAGACTTGGAGCTATTTGAAGTGGTCTTTCACCAACAAATTTTTTTAATTAGATGCCCTTAGAAGCTATTTGGAATGGTCCTCGCTGGGTTACTTCCCCCTATATGTTAGGTTTAGAGTGGTTAGTTTTGGGGATTATTTTCATACTCTCCTATTATCCCCCATTATATTAGGGGGTGCCAAAAAGCAATCCCACCTGGGTGCAAAATTTACCTCGGGCTGCCCCTGTATTTTGTGCTATAATAGTTTTAAGAGTGGTGATTAAATCTTGTTAGGTGAGTCTTATTTTTCCCAAATTATTTACATGATAGATTTTAGGTTCCAAGTTGTCATAGTAGTTAATAAAATATTCTGTTCTTATATCCTTGTTAAATTGCTTTTAATCTCAGCCCAAATATGTTTTAAGTGCCTTAAAGAGTGTTACAAGCTGTAATGTTGTTAAGAAGGTGCTGCTATCCTAGTATTTTGTGGAGTATATTTTGTATCTGTTACAAGTAAGGTTTTTTAGTAAAATAAGTTATGCAATTACATTTCTCTTTATTATCTTGTGATTCATAATAAAAACTTAGCTATAAAAATGTATATCAACTTTCATTAATAACTTTTTGCATCTGATATTAAATAATACAAATAAAACTTTTATACCTATACATGATTTTTATAAAATTATTTTCTGCTCATATCTGCACTGGTGGGTACGCGGGTTGGATGCCAACCCCTGGTTTTCCATTGACTGTAAGGTGAAGAAGGTCAGGGTTTGAATCTTGGCAAGGTGTAGGCCTACTGAGGGTAGTTTTTCTTAAAATAGTTTTACTCACCCTCTACATGCAAATTTAGGTACATTTCCTTTAACTATCCCTTCCGTGCTAGAGTAATTTAATGTGTATAACCTGGACAGGTAGTATGCGTGTAGCCAAGAATAATATATTGTATACTCATCGTCTTTTATATTTTATATTTTTGCGTTCAGGGGCTATCCATAAACTATATAACACTGTTGGTGACAGGGTGAGGGGGTTAGGGTGGTTACATCACTGTCTTACGTAACACAGATCTTATACCTAAATTCTAATACACTTTTTTCTCTGACACCTTATTTGCTGCAGTGCAGTATTAAAATATATGATTGTGATATTAAACTTATGTCTCATATGTAAGGAGTGCAATGAATTATTATAGTATTTTGTAAACTTTCATACACATCTGTTTGTACTACAGTTAAATCTCTTAATAGCAGACACCTTAGGGGATCAAAAAAATGTCCATCATTAAGAGGTGCCCATTATTTGGACAAATTTTTTTTTACTCCTTGAACACATTTTAATCAATATGAACTTATACTTTTTGAATATAAACTAATACAATCTAATTATTGCACTATACAATAATGTATGCAGGATTTATGACTAATGAATAAATAACTGTACATAGCTATATGGATTGCATAACACACAAATAAAATTAAATATAAACAGTAAGCATGAGCACAGACAACTAATGACACATCCCCCGCTGATAGCTCAAAAGAGATAGAAGGTAGACCTTGCACTACCGTAGACATTACTGCGTGGACTATTTTAGAAACCTCCCCTAGAGGGGGAAGTCAGGAATGCTCACATTTTGCACGAGACAATTTAATTCCTTACATTCCTAGTCAATTACTAAAAGTTGACTTTTTTTTTTCAATTTTTTTCTGCTGTTTAGAGATTGCTATACATAAGTATGCGTCTTTAGAAGTTTATGTTTCCCTTATTAAGTAAATCCGTTTTGGGGAGGTTGTTTTGCTGTATGAACTCGTGTTATTTTGCCAGGGACACAAAACTGTCCATTTTAAAGAAGAATCCTCTATTCGGAGGTATCCATTACGGGAAATTTCATTTTATTACTACTTGAAAAGTAATATAAATACTTATCTGTATGTGCAGTTAAACTGTAAATAAAAGTAATGCCATAAAATTTATTTGAAATCTTATATTCAAGATTTAAAATGGACTTTGTAGAGTATTAATCCTAAGCCCTCTCATGGGTGGGAAAGTCAATAGAAAATTACCAAAACCATAACTTAGTTCGGGAGCGAGACACTTTTGCTAGTGTCGCAAGTCAATGATGTCATATTCTTAAAGGTCATTGGTGGCCATTTTTATTTGCTTTCTTCATGTTCATTACATGTTGGGTTGATGAACTATATGATCAATGTCAGCTTATAGAGAAGCAATTGAAGGCCATTTGGATGCATAACAATATATCAGATTACTGCTCGTGTCAAACTGGTAGTGTATTTTAGTTTTAATATAATTAAACTTATGCAACGTCTAAATTAACAAATTAGTTTAAAAGATTATAAATATTTGTATAACAATCTATTATGTCTTTCCTCCCAATAAAACTTTTTAGGGATGTGTGAGGACCACTTTTTCAATTTGAGATGATATTGAGACGCCTAGAGAACTATTATTTCTGGTTGTGAAGTGAAAGTGAGTAAACTTTTGAATGATTTTATGTGATTCTTTGCCTATTGATTTATATAAGGGAAAATATACTTTTTTATTGTAATAAAATATATATATCATGCTTTGTTTGTTTACTTTGAAAAAATCCTCTTACCTCAAATTGATATATTAACTACTTTTTTATATAGAAAATTTTGCTAGATTGCTTTTTTATTTATTTCCGAAATGTGCAAACATGGTAGCTAAGAGTAATGTTATTTTTATAGGAGTAAGTAAATTGGGAATCTTTAAATATAAATACCACTTACCGACACCCTTGGGAGTGTTTCTTCAGTTTCAGCTAGCGATGGAGTATTTACTTAAATGTTATTGTCTAATCTATCTTCACTAAAAATTTATATAATTATGGATACTTAAAACAGGTTATGAAACTTTAATCAGTAATAATAGATTATTTGGCTAAAAAAATACTGGAATTAGAATAATGGAGCATGAAAACTCTATTGAGATTGAAAAAACCAATTCGAAATTTGTGAGTTGATTTTTTATTTGGTAAGTTTACTGAAATATCAAAGAAAGTTACATAGGATTTGAAAATGCCGCCATAATGTTCGCTAGTTCAGGAACTAATAACTTCGGCGCTACTTGTTATGTTATGGTTCAGCAATACACCACAGAGAGCGTCTTTTATATTATTACGATTTCTATGGTCCCTCTTTTAGAGTAACACAAGCTTCCCTATGAAATAATTACATTTACTCTTGATGTGTAAAGTTATGTAACAGAGGTTGGAGGAAGAAGTCTGGCTAAATGTGTACACTTGACACTTTAGAAGTTCATTGCAGCATTACTAGATAGCATTCTAGTTTTTTTTTTAAATGGCACAAAATAACCCTATTCACTTTCATTTAAAATACCAAAGATGCAAAAAAAAAAAAAAAA
>CABFWB010000429.1:250331-272425 GCA_902151455.1 Timema bartmani | reverse complement strand
AAAAAAAAAAAAAAAAAAAAAAAAAAGTGAAGTATCTGCTTAAAAGGTGTGCAAAGTGGTGGTGCTGTTATCTGCTATTAATCTAAAAACTTTAGAAGTTCATTGCAGCATTGCTAGATAGTATTCTAGTATTTTAAAAAAAGAGTCAAATGACGGTATATAGTTTTTCCAACCATAAGGATTTCATAAGATTAGTGGTTTTCAAACTTGCCGGGTTTGACCCCAATTTTTATCTTTGAGATCATAGCAACCCCTTGATAACCTACAAGTATTAATATACTAGTTTTATTATTTTCACCAAATCTTACTACCTGTCCAGGTTATTCACATTTAATAACACCTTTGGGGTTGGTAGAATATATAAGAAATGTAACTTTATTTGCACGGTAAGAGACGGAAGAAACAATTTAGGAAAAATCACACCCAATAACCCCGGTCGTAATTTGAATCCTGGCATCACCAACAAACCAAATAAGCGTGATGTTAAGCCCTCATGCTTGATTTAAATACTATTAATTGCTTATATAATGATTATACGAATGAGACTAAGCTGTCTCAAAAAAAGAATCAATGAGTTTGGTGGGTATTTTGGAAGGTAACGGCGCCACTTAAACACCAATTAAGCAAGTAGGCCCTAATTGTCAGAGTTGGGTAACCAAAAGGAACCTAAGCAGTCACTTAACTCTTTTTATAATTTTACACTTCTATTGGAATTTTGCATCCTTCTAAAATCATTATAATCACTTTAAAAAATAAGCATAAAATCATAACCTCGGCAAGCATTATCAGTGTATGACCCAAACAGGTAGTAAGACGCAGTGCTAAAAAAAAAAGCATTACCCCCCAACTGAAACAAGGAAATGGGCTCTCAACCACCCATTTGGAAATCACTGCATTAGATTGTACCTGAAACTTAGTATGTATGCACGCTATGTTTTTCAGTTACCTACCTAAACTAATTAAATCCTCCATCTGTGTTTAGGTCTTCTCATTAGTTTTACCAGTCGATAAATCGAACGTGGTCCTAGTTTCCTACATTCAAGGCCGTAGCCAGCCAATGATTTCAGGGGGGGTTTGGTGGGCTCATCCCCAAAATTTATGGCGACATACCCCCTAACTTCCGGAGGCTAGGACTCATTCAAAATATTAAACAGTTCTAGAAGCTCTCTGAAGTGTTTTTATGGCAACACAACCCCCTAATTTGTACTTCTACCTTAATTTTGATATTGTTTGAACCATAAATAAAGCCATATATTTTTTGTTTATAACATTTCGGGGGGGGGGTTGAACCCCCAAAACCCCCCCCTTGACTACGGCCTTGCCTACATTCATGACTTAGTTAAACCCTCGAGCAAGCGTTCCAGGGTATAAAGTGCCCCGATTTTATCTTTGTTAGTATGGTAACTCTGCCAGAAACCTGAGAAGCGTTTAACTACTCTTTATATTCCTTTAGTGTGATCTTGACTGCTGGTACAGTTAGAATAAAATTAATTTAACTAATCATGCGCAAATCTGAAGATAATATTTGAAACAAACTCATTGTTGTGTCATGAAATACCTCATTCAGCAGCTCAAATAACACATTTTTTTTCCATTTATCAATTTTTTTAGTAACTATTTAATTATTTTTCCCACAGCAGTCTCACTATTAGTTGTATATTTTGTTTTTAAGTTAACCTATTGGCCTGGGTTTGATTCCCGTAAGAGTAGGAGGCTATAATTGGTGAATTTACTGTACAATTTTTGAGCTTTTGTATGCATCGGAAATAAGCTAATGTAGGTTGTGTGATGATATATAAAAAAATTTTTTTTCAAAAAGTGAATGTTATCATGAAAAACAAAATAATTACTTTCCTCATTGGATGATGACTCTCGCAGAAAATCTTTAAATATTGCAAGAATTTTCAGATGGGGGCCGAGGGAGATTCTAGTACTTATTTTCTATAAAAATGATTTGTATTGTACGCGAATTCACTTTTGTTTTGTTTGCGGCGACTTTTGTAAACAGTTTTACACCTGCAAGTGTAACGAATACGGCTACCTTTTAGGAACAGATGAAACTGGCTGTTCTCTCTGAGTTGAGACGATGAGTTGAGGCGATGGCGGAAGCAAACTCTGTTTTTGATAATCTCAAAGTCACAGGTAATATTTTAGGTTAATTCTAACTAAAAAATGGCGCTCTTTTTATTCTTCAGTTTCAAACTTGCTGTACTCACTTCTACTCGAGATATGGAACAGAAAAGGCCTTTATATTCTGTTATGGTGACGCGAACATTCAGGGGGTGATAAGTGAACCTGCATTCACAACGCGAACGCAAAAAAGCAGGAAAGTAGGTCTACTGGTATAATTATTTTTAACAGACGACCCTAAGACAGCTATTGTATTTGTATTAGCACCAATTAACAAAAAAACTCCTATTAATATCGTTTGTAATAACGTGAGAGTATAAAACCCTTTTGGAAAAGATTCTGTTATATCAACTTTGGCAATTTATATTATTTCATTGGCAAAACAATCATTATTTTTTTATTTAGTAGAATGTGCTAAAATTGACTCAAATTAAAACAAAACGTAAAAAAAATTATAATTCTCTCACACAAATACTGTATCAATGTTATCATAGATAAGGAAATGCAAAGTGAAAACTAAGAGAAAAGCTGAAAATGTTATGTATCCCTTATTGTTTTTATATTGATTTAACATATTAAAGTATAACAACTCTTATTTTCCATTCTGACGAATTATAATTTATTAATTGTTTCGAAATTATTATAATAAAACAAAGAAGAAGTATGTGTAGAACAACAAAAAGCAATGCTGAAAATGACCTCTAGTTTTAGGTGTAAAGATTATGCCAATACTAGTGCCATGTTCTTCAACCTACAGTGTCACTATAAGGATGAGAAGTAAATAATAAGTTGTCATGTTGGCAAAATTAAACTGTAGCTACCGTTTCCAAGACAACGGAGATGTTTACAATTTGAATCAAAAGGTATTGTACAAACCATCGATAAGGTCAGTAATTTGAACATATTTATTTAATTTATCTATTTATTTAGCTTAATTATGTTTCAATTTATTAACATAATTTTTACTAATTCATAAACATTTTCTAGCACTCATTTGACATTTTTAAAGAAACAGACGAAGAAGAAAACAATCGTTTAAATTTGTTGATTAATATAAATCATTTAAATTGTTGGTCGGCCAAAATTCTTGTTCAGGATGGCAGACCCCAACCCTCGTGAGATGGGAGAGTTGGCTCAGGGTGACAGAATACCGACCAGAGACGATAGTGATTCTATTCCTCCGAGACCGATGCACCAGCATGGAGAAGGGAATTCAATGGACCTGCTGGAACCCAAGCATCCACTAATGAAGCGTTTCCAAGCCGCCTTAAAGGCCCACCTGGAGCGCCAGCTTTTGCGCCTTAACGAGGAGGTTCTGGAACTTGTAAGCTGTCATCCAAAGGCTGCCTATACCAGGGTTTATGTTAAGTGAATTAATTTGTGTGGGGAGGAGGGGGGGGACCTGTGATGGTGGTCTGTGGAAAAATCCCGCCAAAGTAAGATAGCAAAGAGCAATTTTATAATTAATTTCTCTTGAAATAATTTAACGTTACTAAACATAAATTGAGTTATGGGTATTCAATAAGTTACTAGCCCAGGCAGTGAGGACGAACACAAAAATAAATGATTATTTCATACCATAAAGGGTGATGCGAATCCTCAAACCTTGTAGTATGGCCTTGATGTGTGGTAGTTTGTCATGAGATGAGTGGCAAGGGAGACCACATTAAACAATTGAGTGAAGGTCAGTATTTGAGGCGATAATGTAAAAAATAGTTAAATGATGCTAAACAAATAGACCTATTGTGAAACTTGGAACTAAAGTTCGGCTAGTGCAACTAGATGCACTGTACAATAACTGCAGTCTGAACATTATAACAAACATTTGTGTGTTAATTGCTTGTAAAAACAATATAAAATTATTAAAACAATAGTATTAATTTTTTTTATTTTTAGCACCACACCCTACTATCTGTCTGGACTCTAGGATATTCACATTTAATTCATCTAATGGTATAATTATGAAGAAGGTAAAATGTATAGTAAATATACCCATATTTGTGTGACAGGAGAATGGAAAACCATTTATAAAAAACACCTTCAGAACACAGAGCAAGGATTCAAACCCCAACTTCCACATTGCACACAAAACAGACAAGATGAGATTGGTATTTAGTCTTTGGGCTCACCAATGTAAGGCTTATTTTATAATTTTCAAACATGGATAGGCCCTACAATTTGTTTAATAATACTTGATACAAAAGCAATTCATTAGATTTATTTATTTATTTATTTTAGCATCGTGTCTTACGACCCATTCGGACTATATGCTTAAGTACTAATTATTCTAATGGGCTAGAAATTGGGAAGGTTGTATTTAGAGGAAGCGAACCCACATTTGTGTGGAAGGAGAGTGGAAAACCATTTAGGGAAAAAACCTCCAGTTCACCCGACCGAGATTTGAACCTCGATCTCCCAGTCCTCAGCAGTCTAGCTCAATATGAAGCCAGTATGTTAGCTAACTATGCCACCGAGGCGGGTAATTCAATAGATAATATTCACATAAACTATCAGTATTTTAAATGTTACACAACTTTTTTTTTTTCAATTGAAAATTAAATTTTAAAACAGAATAAATCTGTGACATCATCATCACCTTCCTACTAGTTCTGGCAACTTGTGGCAGGAAGCGGCACTGAAGGGGAAGCAAGCAGAGCGCGAGGACTCGGGAGTGGAGCTGTACAATCTGCAGCAGGAAGTGACTAAACAGCAGCGCCTCCTGGACAACTACCACGACACCCTGGCCTCTATGATCAAGACGAGGCAGGAGACCGAAACGAGAGTCCACACTGCCAGGATGCGTCAGAGGGTAGAGGCGGAGAAACTTAACAAGGCAGAGAGGAAAGGTGGGAGGGACAGCTCTGGCCTGATAAAAGGATGACTCTAGTGCCATTACTGACTATCAGTCATTTAAACTGTCTAACATTAGGACGAGTTATTAGTAACCTTGCACACGCACACTCACACAAACATAAATTTCATTTACTTCAGATTTTTTCCATATAATATTAATTTGAATGGCAATAATTTACCATATATTGAGTATTTTAGTGGATAATAGTTTTATTACCGAAGCTTCATTGTTGCCAAAGCCATAATTTATTTTTGAAGCAAAATCAATGATATTGTTTCGAAGCCAAGTCAAATTTTCGCACACCACTATTATAATACATTTATTTAAGTGGTAAATTTATTATCTGGGGTATAGTTGTTAAGTTTCCATTATAATTATGTTTGGCTAGTCTACTTTACTGTACATCCATTACTGTTTCCAGCCTATGGTCCGGGTCAATTTTTTATTCAAGCCATATATTTTCCACTACCAGCTTGCTAGGCCTGTCGTAGTTTCATATGCCTTATAATATAACTTTAGGCTAGGACAGGCACAACATCCAGTCACCGGCCGTTAATTTATCAATGTGAAAGGGTAAACCCATATAGTCATCAATGATAAATTTTCGGCCATGCCGGGAATTGAACCCGGGACCCTTAGCTTTGTAGGCAAACACGTTACCGACTGAGTTAAGGTGTCGAACTGGCTAGCTTACTCATAAATAATAATCAAAAATAAAATAAAATCTAATTCAAAATTTAAAATACATAAAAAAATTGTTTTAAATCTTGAATCCTCGAATGTAGAATATTCTTAGTGAGCTGAGGGTTTGAAGGTAGGCCTACTATTCCTAGTCTTCAATTTATTGGAAAACACTTTCTGTAATGTTTAGAGTGTACATATGCTACAATCCATATTAATACATTTCTAATGGTGAATGTATTTACCCTATTTGTGGTGGGAAGGAATGTTTGAAAGGTCTTTTTCCCTGACAGAATTCTAATATACAGTAGGATTTTGTTAGGAGAGAGGACCTTCTTGGCATACTTCCCTACCATACTCCAAAAGACATTTGTACATAAAAAAATAACTTAATTCCGGTAGGCTCTACACTAATTTTTGAAACATATTTTAAGTTAAGTAAGGAGAGATAACATATTAATTTATGAATCATTCATTGCATTATAAAAAGATATAAGAATTATAAAAGGTATCAAAAAGAGTTTAACTAAACACTAAATAAGTTTGGAAAATATACATGGCACATTAATGATTAATTTTATATAAAAAAAATGATACCAGTAGTAAAAACATAAAAAAAAACTATATTTATGGTACAGTAATCTATTTTACCATTGTTCATGAGCCTGATAATCTTAAATGTAAGATGTCCTAATTTAATATGTTTATCTTGTTACAAAGGCTCTTGTAGTAAGTGTTTTTATTATATTTTTGATATTAAATTTACCTTCCACTAACTGAAGGCTAGGTTTGTCTAGGTCGGGTAATATTGTTAAAATTAGTCTGTCACATAGAGGTTAAAAACCTAATGAATATATATATTATATAAAATACATATAAATATTTATTTATATAAATATATATATAAAATACATATAAATATTTATTTATATATATATTTATATACATATATATATAAATAAATATCTATATATTAATTAATAATTATAGTTGGCTTATAATCTATTAATTACAAGCTTACTTAACCGTCTACTAACTGAAGGCTAGGTTTGTCTAGGTCGGGTAATATTGTTAAAATTAGTCTGTCACATAGAGGTTAAAAACCTAGTGAATATATATATTATATAAAATACATATAAATATTTATTTATATATATATTTATATAAATATATATATAAATAAATATCTATATATTAATTAATAATTATAGTTGGCTTATAATCTATTAATTACAAGCTTACTTAACCGTCTACTAACTGAAGGCTAGGTTTGTCTAGGTCGGGTAATATTGTAAAAATTAGTTTGTCACATAGAGGTTAAATTATTATTATTATCATCATCATCATCATCATCACCATCATCATCACCGCGTCTTACTACCCGTTCGGGTTATACGCACTTACACTAATGTGTAATGGTAGGGTGATTGTGAGATGAAATGGAGGACCTACAGTTTAACGTGTGATCCGAACCACGGTGGAGGCCTGACATTCCTCACATTCACAAGTTGTGATTAATACACGTCTTGTCAGAGGTGAAGGAAGGGTTTGGTAATCAGATAAATCTGTGTCGGTACTGAGGATTGAACCCCGGACCCTCAGCATAGAAGTCTGACACCTTACCCCTAGAACACCAGGTCACCCATAGAGGTTAAAAACCTAGTGAATATATATATTTATTTATTTAGAGGAAGAACTCAGGTCTGAGTTGGAGAGTTTGATGCTGCTGGAGAAACAGTTCTCAGATTGGGAGAAAGATATGGAATCAGATTTGACAGTCTCGCAAAGGATATCGGAGAAAACAAAAGTTGACAAGAAACAACTGGCCGATGATAAACGACGACAGGTAAGTGCTTTTCTAAATATTAGAATGCTCCATTCAATTTTGTTTTGTTATTTTTACCTTGCAGCTAAGGTCAAATAAACCATAATAAATATCTAAAATTATTCAAGTATTTTTTTATCTTCTCATATAGATAAAGTATTGTATTTGCAAAAATTATGATGGGTATCAAACTCAAAACATGTGGGTCTGAAAATTCGATCTTTCCTCAGGTTTATCTTTCTATACTTCAGGCTACAGGTGTAACAGTTTGATGGATTTTGTCTAAACTTATATTTATATGATCATTCCTTGAAAATAAATTTTGATTTTATTCTAGCTTTAAAATTAAGGGTAGTTAATTCATAACGTTTACTTTACATCCATTGCTGTTTCCAGCCTATTGACTGAGTAAGTTTTTTATTCAAGCCATGTAGTTTCCTCTACCGGCTTGCTAGGTCTCTCTTGGCTGCATATGCCTTATAATCTAAATTAGACTAGGACAGGCACAACATCCAGTCCCCGGCCGTTAATTCATCACTGGAAAACGGTAATCTCACATTTCACCAATAATAAATTTCGCGGCCATGCCGAGAATTGAACCCGGGTCCTTCACCTCAGTAGACAAATACGCTACCGACTGAGCTAAGGTGTCGGATTGTTAACTCATAACTAATTTTTGAAATTTTTGTTTAAAACTATAATAGACTAAATGAGAAAGCATGTGTGATTGTGTCACATCATTTATATTATTTGACCCACTTTGGTGGCTGCATGATCTTAGGCATAACAATTGCAATAGACTGACCGCTAATGATGGGGAAATCGGGGTTCAAATCCATGTTAGGTTTACTGAAGTTTTTTTTCCCTAATGGTTTTCACTCTCACTCTATGCAAATGTGGATATACTTCTTAATTTAACCTTCCTCATAACAAATTTATTTGCATAACTAGTTTATATCTGTGTAACCTAAACAGGTAGTAAGATGTGGTAACCAAAAAGAAAAAAGCTTACCTCATAAATATATTTTATTTGGAAGAAGGTACAGGAAAAGTGTATAGAAACATACAAAAGGGAGTGAACACAATATGGCTGTTACATTGCAAGGAAGAACACAGTTCACATTTTACATTGCTGCCACTGGACAAAGAGGTATTGGCTGCCAGTTTAAGAAAATCGATTATCACCATCCAATCCGGCAATCCCCCGACCTAGGTTTCATTCTATCGGAACTCATCAGGGAGGAGTGTGAAAGGCGCAACACAATAACTATCCTAAAAGTGGAAACCAAATATATACAAAAGGGATAAAAAAGAAATTGGTAAAGGATGATAGGACATTTAGATAGGAACGTGTAAAAGGAATAACATTAAGGACGAACACAAGAAAAGAATATTGGATGCGAAAACATAATATATCTCTTTAAGGAAAACCTATTTTCCCTTTTTGAGGAAATTTTGTAGATTTTAGACTACTAGTGCTATTGAATAACGTAAAAGTCGACCTAGGTGGTCTTGAGGGTAAAGTGCTCGCCTCAGGATCTGATGAATATGGGTTTCAAATCCAGCCGGGGTAGACAGATTTTTCTTGAGCAATAAAAATTCATAGCACAACTTCCTTCGGAGGGGAAGTAAAGCTGTTGTGTTGGTCCCATGTCGATTGTGGCATATAGAAGAACCCTGAAAAGGATGTGAAAATACCTTTCCTGACAAAATTGGTATGCCCTTTTGCTCTCGCTCACAAAAATTCTTGTATGCTGATATAATCAGTCAGTTCAGAAAGTGCACGTTAAATACCTCAAATAAATAGATAAAATAAAAAATAAAGTAAAATTTAATTTAAGTATGGAACATTTTTCCGTCTAATTAATGTCCTTATTTTCTTTCAAAATCTGACTGATGCATATTTGCTTCCAGGACATATTCCTCCTGAAGCTGATGACGGAGGTGTCAAACCTGTCGTCACAGAACTCGCTACTAGACACTCAGTTCCAGGTGAAGGACTGCGAGCGTGCCACCATCGGCCAGACGGTGGCAGACGCCAATGCTGACCTGCAGGCCTTGGGCCAGGAACAGCACCGACTGCTGCAATCTTGGAATGGGGTCGTCATTAACATCAAGCAGAGGGACCGGGTGTATGAAGGGGTACAGAAAGAGCTCGAGTAAGTGGTTTGTCCGGAAACGAGAGGAATGAGCCCTTACTTGCTTTGTATGCGAGGACACAGGTAGTTACATGGTCTAAGGTGTTGGTCTCATCATAAGACTGAGTTTATTGGGAATATCTGCTCTTCCACTAATGAAACTACTCTAAAAAAACATTCCTCATCCCTGTTAGTAACCATGGTGGTAAAACAATTAACAGTCATATAAGTACATACTTTTGGGGCCGAATGGTTTAAAGCGTCAGTTTTGAAATAAACTTGACTGAAGATAATGAGATCAGGGTTTGAATCCCAGTCAAGTGTACTGAGGGTGGTTTTTCATAAATGGGTTTCCCCTCACCTTTCATAAGATGTAGATACACTTCTCTAAATTCAACCTTTCTCATCTCTAATGCTTTAGTGTAAATAGTACATATGCAAATAACTTGAACAGATACTAAGAGACTTAATTACTTTATGACATTAGGAACTCAAAAGTTCATTGCTGGACTTAAGAAAGTACGCCACCTATTTTGATCTAGTTCTCTCCAGTCCACCTCTTTAGACCCTATCTATATCTTAAGCTAGTTCTATCCAGTCCATCTCATTAGACCCTATCTCTATCTTGAGCTAGTTCTATCAAGCCCACCTCATTACACCCTATCTATTTCAGGTCCATTTTAATGTTATCCTCACATCTGATAAAAAGATTATTGTATAAATACATGTAATTATTATGTTTAGCAATGATTAAATAAATAAATATTATAAAACTATAGGAAATGAAACACAAATAAAAGTAAAAACACTAACACATATTAGCTAAGAGTCCCAGGTTTAATTCCTGACATAGCTGAAAAATTTATCACTGGTGAAATGTATGTTTACCCTTTCATAGTGATGAATTAACGGCCGGGGTCTGGATATTGTATCTGTTCTAAATTTAAATTAGTTTATAAGTCAGTACTGAGATAATCAGTCGGTTCAGAAATCCATGTTCAATACTTCGAATAAATTAAAAATGAAAAACTAACGCATATTAATGTGTGCTTCATTTTTTACAATTTGATCATACTTATTTATTTAATGACATTGTACTATGCTTTTGCCTTTTGGGATTTTATTTCAAATATATTGAGGTTATGTGCATCTATCAAAATGAAACTAGGCCTACATAATTGTGATTGTTTTTTATATATTTCACCAGAAAAGTCAAGGAACAATTTCTGAACATAAACAGTGAAATTGAAGGCTTAAAGAAGTCATGCACGGGCGAAATGGAGCTGAATGAGAAGTTGACTCTGGCTCTCCATAGACATAAGACTGAAGTAGCCAGCACCCAACGTTCGATAGGTCTGGAGCTGGACAAGAAGAGTAATGCCGAGACGCAGTTGTCGTTGGTTGCCAACATGATGCAACAAACGGAGAAAGATCTCGGGATAGCTATTAATGTACGTTACTTCTCACAGCAACCATTATGAATTATACAGTCAACTCTGGTTATAATGAACCTCTATGGACTCAGATATTTTGTTTACTTTGTCCAAAGTTCACTAAAACTTTTTTTTTTAATCTGAAAGTAGTGAGTTAGTGACAAACAAAATAAGAGTTCAAATACAATTGCCATTTATTGAAATCTATTAATTAATCTTAAACATTCTGTTATATGCTGTTGTTTACTGTATACTGTTTTAGTTTTTAAAAAAATTCCAGATCCTTCTCTAGAGTTTGTGCTTTTTCCACACTTGATTCCACACTATCCATTCGTTCAAAAAAACTAAACTGAGTAGGAAAGTATAATTTTTTGAGTTGCATACATCCTCTCGAAGAAAGGGATTAGGGACTAAATGTCCACAGACTGTAATTCAGTGTCCTGTAACTCGTGTCATATTAATACATCCTCTCGAAGAAAGGGATTAGGGACTAAATGTCCACAGACTGTAATTCAGTGTCCTGTAACTCGTGTCATATTAATACATCCTCTCGAAGAAAGGGATTAGGGACTAAATGTCCACAGACTGTAATTCAGTGTCCTGTAACTCGTGTCATATTAATACATCCTCTCGAAGAAAGGGATTAGGGACTAAATGTCCACAGACTGTAATTCAGTGTCCTGTAACTCGTGTCATATTAATACATCCTCTCGAAGAAAGGGATTAGGGACTAAATGTCCACAGACTGTAATTCAGTGTCCTGTAACTCGTGTCATATTAATACATCCTCTCGAAGAAAGGGATTAGGGACTAAATGTCCACAGACTGTAATTCAGTGTCCTGTAACTCGTGTCATATTAATACATCCTCTCGAAGAAAGGGATTAGGGACTAAATGTCCACAGACTGTAATTCAGTGTCCTGTAACTCGTGTCATATTAATACATCCTCTCGAAGAAAGGGATTAGGGACTAAATGTCCACAGACTGTAATTCAGTGTCCTGTAACTCGTGTCATATTAATACATCCTCTCGAAGAAAGGGATTAGGGACTAAATGTCCACAGACTGTAATTCAGTGTCCTGTAACTCGTGTCATATTAATACATCCTCTCGAAGAAAGGGATTAGGGACTAAATGTCCACAGACTGTAATTCAGTGTCCTGTAACTCGTGTCATATTAATACATCCTCTCGAAGAAAGGGATTAGGGACTAAATGTCCACAGACTGTAATTCAGTGTCCTGTAACTCGTGTCATATTAATACATCCTCTCGAAGAAAGGGATTAGGGACTAAATGTCCACAGACTGTAATTCAGTGTCCTGTAACTCGTGTCATATTAATACATCCTCTCGAAGAAAGGGATTAGGGACTAAATGTCCACAGACTGTAATTCAGTGTCCTGTAACTCGTGTCATATTAATACAACTCACAAGATTATCTTCCTTTATTTGTCGCAGACAAAGGTATCAAAACTTAAGCCAGGTCAATGAGTACAGTGAATGTTTAAGCTCAAACCTTCCCCCCACCCCACACACATTCTTTACTTTCATTCAAGATTTGTGATATCCAAACAAGAACTCGTAGAGAATCGAATCGGTGTCTTCAGGTTTAAACAACCAGATGTACTGAGAAAAGGTTTTAAACAGGCAATTTATTTCTGTCGTTTTATCATTTTCTATTCACACTTTAACAAAGCTGTAATTTTTTTCCAGGCAATTTCCCTCCTACCTTAGATTAATTGTTAATAGCCTTTATATTGACTGTCTTATTTAAAAAAATACTCTTAAGATTATGGGTCGGTAAATATTCGAACATTTCAAACTTAAGTCTGAGCCTTTAATAAAAACTTAGGTTCAAATTCAACAGCTTTATAGGCTTGATAAATTCAAGCCTGTTGTATAAAGTTATTTCTGTGTTGTATTGTGTGTTTGGTGATGGATGACTCATAATTATTTATCTTTTTCTTGTCTGGATGTTGGTTGTATAAAGTTATTTCTGTATTGTATTGTGTGTCTAATGATCAATGACTCATTGATTACTCTTAACTCTACTTGTCTGGATGTTGGCTGTGAAATGTACATTTGACATTTTTATTTTTATTGTAAACACATTACTGCTTTAGTAATTTTAAAAATGATGTTTTATTTTAAATATATAAGTCCTATTTTCATTTTAAAACTTTAAAAAAATATTTTAATAGTAATTTTTATTTAGCTAATTAAGTTTTAATTGTATACATCTATTAAATTCAAGCTTGTCTCAATACTTGGGAGCTTTCCGAAAAGCTCCTTCCATCTCAAATCCCCCAGAGTATGTCACTTTATGAAACTTGAAGGACAGTTTCTGGGTACTGTGAACGATTCTTGCGATCACAGGTGTACCACCAGCTTATGGCAGAGGACAAGCTAGCCCAACAAGAGATGGAGAAGTTGAGCAATGAGAAAGTACAGTTGGAGGACGCCATATTGCAGAAGCTGCAGTGCCAGATCACCCAAGACAAGGCGGGCAGACACATGAACAAGCAGTTGTTCAACCTGCGGGACAAGACAAGGTCGCAGGTAGGTTTTTAATAAAGGTTATCAAGTGAGCGTTCTTATTCTCATTCTTGTGTATTTGTTCAAATAAATTATTACATTAAGTTGTTTGACACTTTAGCTCAGTCGGTAGAGTGTCTCCTTACTGAGATAAGAGTCCTGGGTTTGATTACCTTCATGGCTGAAAAGTCTATCATTTGTGCAATGTGGGTTTCCCCTTTCACATTTGTGGCTCCTGGTTTTTGTGTCTGTTCTGGAATTAAGTTAGTTAATAAGCCGTCTGATGATATAATTATTCAGTTCAGAAAGTACAAAGTAAGTACCTAAAATAATAATAATATAACACTAAAGGTATATAAAAATTATAATTACTTTAGAGGCTGAAAACATTTTGATTGGTGAACCAGAATATTTTGAGTTTTAACAAATTGTGTTTTATTAGTATGAAATATTTCTTTACAAGATAAAAAAGAAGGGATCTTTCTCCATACACTACTAAAATTATCTTCATCAGCATTTGTCATATTTTCTTTAATTTCTATAGTTCAATGGACCCCAAATAAAATTAATGAAATGTCCTTTCTGTATTTAAAAAACAAACAAAAACAAAACAAAATCTGTTGTGTGTTTTTTAGTCTGTATTTTGACTTTGAAATGACTATAGTTAGCTACCTTTTAATGGACAGATCTCCTTGTGGTATTAAGCGTTTGTCAAAGTACAATCGTATGTACAGGTTTATTGGTCATAGGACTAGATCATGGTTATAAGTAGGAGGGATAACCAGCAATCTTACCTAAGTATCACTGGAGTAGGTCGACCTCGGTTGGTCTTTGGGTGACGTGATCATCTCAGGACTTGATGTTCGTGGGTTCAAACCCAACTGGGGTTGATGGACTTTTCTTGGTCGATAAAAGTCTGTAGCACAACTTCATTCGAATGGGAAGTAAAGCTGTCGGTCCCATGTCGATTGTGGCATGTAGAAAAACCCCGGGAGGTGTGTGAAAACACCTTTTGCGACAAAATCGATTGGCCCTTTCGCTATCGGTCATAGAAATTCTAGTGTGATGATATAATCAAGCGGTACAGAAAGTTTAAAGTTAAATGCCTCAAATTAAATAAAATTAAATAAAATACTTGAGGAGGCATTTTTGTGATTGCTCTGAGTTTACGTTGTTCTTTCTTGAGGATGTCGATCACACATATGTACTTCTCCAAACCTATTCGAGAGCTCACGGTCTACATTCAGAAGGATTTCTTTTGCCAGGAAATAGTTCTGGCGGGATATGTCTGGAAAGATACGAGACTTTTCACGTCTTCCTACTTTAATTGGAGTTTAGCCACACAAATGAGGCAGTCTATCTCGGTTTAGCTGCAGGAGTGGCACTAAGGTGTTTTTTTAATCCACATTAGAGGATGGCAGTGTTAGTGTACTCTTAAGTGAAGCAAGCTCCCAAGAGAGTTTGTTTAGTCACGGACCATAAAGAGGACTTCAAACAAATGAAGAAAACTCCGTGTCACATCACACTAAGGGAAAAGAGGCCATGTGTTTGTTTGTTGAAAATGTTTTGTACTACTGAGCCGGTCAAAGTGATTTTTGGTTAGAAAGTGAATACGTGAGCAGTGGGTACTCCCCCGCCCTTCTCCAAATTTCTCATTCCTTGCTATGTAAATCAATCCTGTGGGATGAAACGCTGAGGAGACTTAAGTTCAATTTCAGGTCACTGTGTCACAGCTCTGTGAGATGAGTTGTTTTTCATTTCTTAGAAAATCTATAGCACAGGGACAAAGCAAGAAGATGAGAATTATATTTACAAATGTCCAAGCCCCCTCCAGACTTAACGTATCTAAGAATGATTTATAACAAATGGAAAGCTAAGCTTTAAAATAACCGTTAGTTGGTGGCAAAAGGTGGTTGCAAGATAACCTAATTCATCTTTTAAATAAAGTTTTTTATAATCCACTATTTTACGAATCTGAATCTTGAATCCGAATCTCAAATTTAACTTTGAATGCCGAATCCGAATCTTGGAAAAAATTATACATATAATAGTAATAGAATAATAGAAAATACAAAAAGTAACTAAATGTTAACATTCTTTCATATAATCCATTCATTATAACATTCATACGTTCAGTTAAGTGTTAAATTACCAGTCTGAGGTCTGGTTGTTAAGTTCATCCTATAATTATAATTGATTCTGAACCATCAGTAGTCATTATTAGTGCTCTAAAACAAATTTCTATTACTTTTAGGAATTGAGTCTTGAATCCAATATTCTCTCGAATTCTATAATCTTGAATATCCTTAAGGATTCGAGGGATTAATGGGTCACATCCCTAATTTTAAATATGTATTGTCAGCAGTCACACCTTCAACAATCAGCCTGTTCTCAACTCCTGAAGAAAGCACCCATGATTAACCAAAAGCTTGTGTTTACTGTCTAATTGCTGTGAGTGTTTTATCTCAACAATTTACACTCTAGATCTACCATTGAATGTACACCCCACCTTTTTTTTTACGAATGGAAATATTTGACAGGTATTTAAGTCACTAGCTAGATTTACTTTGACACATTCATACGTCAAGTCATGTGATCTGTAGCGGTTACTTTTGTTATATATTATCAACATTTATAAAATAATACAGTAAAATATTATCATTGTTGATTACAAAAAAACAAAATATTAGTATTTTTTAAAGGTTGCTCCAAATGTCCAGTCATAAGAAAATCAAGGTATAGGTGTCTCGGTTTAAACATACACAACGGATACAGTTATATTTTTAGCAGCAGAGTCTATTTATGCCTTCGGCAAAACATGGGGCATTCGTTTCCCAAATAATCAGCTGAATTAACTCTTGGTTTGCTTACATTTTCCATGTATACATGTATTATTTTACTTATTTTCCTGATTAAGTCTAGAATTTTGATTTATTGAACCATGTCTGACCGTCAGCCTTAAATTATTCATTGTGTCAACCTTTCTTGACAATCAGTGTTAACCCTATAATTTTTTTTTAACTGTCCCTGAACCTTGGTTTGGTACTATCGAGTGCCCTGTCTCTTGCTCTGTCCTCCAGGAGGTGCAGCTTTTCACCACAGAGAACCTACTAGCGCAGACGAGCCTGCAGATAGAGCAGCATAGAGGAGCAAACTCCCACAATGAACTGTTGCTGGAGGAGCTGGAAAGGGAGTTAAACCTGTTGAACAAGGAGCTGCTACAAGTGGAGCGAGACCTCAAGCAGAGCAAGTTCCTAGTCGGCAAGAAGCAGGGTGCTGTCGACACGCTTAACAAGAAGCTAGAGAGCATGGTCTCCAAGACTGGGGTAAAATATGCTCTAAGATCTGTCTTGACGATTGTGACGAACAAACTATGTTACACTCTTTTTAAAATTGAAATCTTGAATTAAAAATCTTCATTTTACCCCATAAGTTTGGTAAAATGCCTCCATCTTACTATTTCCTTCCACCATTTATTTGTTTTTAATATTTCCCTATTATTCACACACTTATTTTTATCTGCTCCTTCCACCTCTTTCTTGGCCTCCCTTGCAGTCTTTTTCCAACATATTTCATTTCCCCCATTTTCGTTGGAATCCTCTCGTTCTACATATTCATTGCCTCCTCTACCATCTCATGTACTCCAACATTCTCATCACATGACCATACCATCTCAGTCTCATGTACTCCCTGTACACCTACTCTATACCGGATAACTTCATTCCTAATATTGTTTTTTCTTGTGACAGCTAACATGCTCCTCACAAACTTCATTCCCATGACCTCCACTTTCCTAATCTCTCTTACATTAAATGTCCAGGGATATACTATGTATAAAACTAAAAATACCAAATCTTGGATGTGAATTTTAATCTTAGAAATAACGGTGAGCCTAAGGGATCAACGTTTGCACATTTCCCCCTCAATCTTTATTCTTGTCCACACTAATTCTAAAGATGCCATTGGGGAAAAAAAGAGGCTGAGGCTATGGACAGAGCATGTAGACAAAGTTTTTTTGGGGATGAGGAAGTTAAAGTTCCAATCCTGACAAAGTATACTCAAGTAATTTTTCCTAAATGGCTTTCTCTGTTCCCTCCACATGAATTCAAGTACATTTCCTCTAAATACACTTTCTATCCCCCCATTGGTGTAAATAAACACATACGGGTAGTAAGATATGAAGCATAGGCTAGTAAATTTGTATCTTGAGCCTCGTTGTTTTATTCAATTCATTGAGAATATGACATAATTCCGTGGTCAAATGGTCATTCTAGCAATATACTGGGCTGCCGAAAACAGAAAATTAAGGCTAAAATCCCGGTAAAGGGTACTGCGGTTGGTTTTTTTTTACTCTCCCTCCTCACAAATGCGGGTACACTTTCTATAAATTAACCTTCCTTATCCCTGATACATCAGTATGATTAGTTCATATTGCTAGTAATAAGCAGTGACAAACAAAAAAATTAAGAATCTGATGACATTTTCTCTCAGAATCAGGGGTATAGGTGAACCATAGTTCACATCCTTAGTTTTTGTATTTGAATATATTGTTGATTTGTTGCACAACCAAAAAATTTGTAGAAGTCACAACAATATGTAAATATCCCCGTTAATATTACAGACGGAAGTAATGTCCCCCGAGGAGCTGAAGATCAACAACCTGAGCAAGAAGATTGATGAGACTACAGAACAATCAAAGAAATTGCAGCAGTTCTGGTTGCGGCAACAGGGGCACATCGTCCAGCTTTCGCACCAAAGGGACGAGCAGCTTCACGAGATAGACATTCTGCGTAAACGTATTTGTCGTTCTTTTGAGAAACTCTAAACATTTTACAATTTTATGTTGGTACAAGGCAACATTTTAGAAGCTGTGCTAGTATTATTATTGTTTTTGTTTTATAAATGTCCAGAAAATACCCTTTTAATTACATTAATGGGGCAAATATAAAAAGGTAGAATTTAGAGGAAATGCACCCTAATTTGTGGTGAAGAATAGTGGGAAATCGTTTAGTAAAAAAATTCTCACTACTTCTAGCCAGTATTCAAACCCTGACCTTCCTGTCACCGCCAAACAAGAAAGGAGCGTCGTATTTTGTTGGTGTGGCCAACAGCAGAAGTCTCAAAATATTAATTTTACAACAGCACTCCATTATCTTTTCATTATTAAATTATTTAACCAGAGGGAACATGAAATTGACCAATTTTTAAGGAAAGGCATCACCATTCATAGGGAGGATGGAGAACTCAATCATGGGAGATATTTTTCCCAGAGCAGATTATCGAGATATAACCTCAGATTTCCAAGTCAGAGGAGAATGTAAATCCTTGCGATTAACTATGTGACTACCCCCTCAGGTGGCTGCATAGTCCAAGGTGTCACTTTCGCAATATACATGACTGCCAATGACGGTGAAACCAAAACTTACATTTCACTTGGGTGTACTAAAAGTGATATTTTCCTCTCCCTCCACATAAATGCAGGTACTTTTTCTCCAAATTCAACCTTACTCATCCCTAACACATTATTGTAATTAGTACATATGTCGGGTAGTAAGACGTAATGTTAAAAAACTGTAACAAATTTATATAAAATTGATACATCCACTTGATATTTTCGGCGTGTGTTAGAATCAGAAACACTTGGATTTAGGCTGTCAGAACTTTACCAACCGGTATGGCTTGTTTTAGTGTGATTTCTTCTTCTTTGCTTGAGCTGTTTTTGTTTTGTTTTCAATTGAAATATTCAACACATCTAATGGATCAGAGATGAGGAGGATAAATAAGAGGAAATACACTAGGAACTGCTTAGAAAGACAACGGGAAACACTTTTTATGTGCATAGCTGGTGTTTGAGCTATAGTAAGACCTGGTTTAGTCAGACACAACAATCGTATATGCTGGTACTTAGTTCTTTGCGCTAAGATTTATATTATCTGTGTAAAAGAACAAGCCTATACACAAATGCTAACCATTTGTCTATGGAGATAAGCAATTTTGGTTTTTATTTAAATAATTTACTTATTCACTGACTTAACCCTAAAATCATTCAATGATGAGAGAAAATCGATAGAACTACTCCGGCAATGATCAGATAGTGGAGTGCAGGATCGGATGGATGGCTGTTCCAGAGGTGCTGGTTATGGAACAGAAGAACCTCAAGATAGAGCAAGAGATTGAGCGCTACAACAAGGAGGAACACAACGTGGGGAGATCCATAAAACACTTGCTTCATAAGCTGGTGACCTTGAACCTACAGCTCTGCCAGCGGCGTGGGTATAAGGAGGAACTTGACAAGGACAACTTGTTCATCCAGGGACACTACCTCAATGTACTCAAGGTAGATATATCTAATTATGGTTTTTCACCATTCCTTCACACAAATGTAAATTTACATTTCCTCTAAATTCTACCTTCCTCATCTTAACCCCATTCAAGTAAGATGCAGTGTAAATGTGTATATACATCAGAGGCAAGTCGAGGCCGAACAAATGCTTAAATTTATACAACCAAGGCAGCCTCAGCCCATTTGGTGAATAACATGAGACTGAGCCATCTTGTGTCGGTACCTCAGAGTGATGTATGTGTCCTCTAGTGTAGACAGGCATTCAACCATTCGCGGCACTCATTTCAGTTTTGTTTTACTATCCATCATTTTGTGTTTGTTCAAATGGAGTGGACAAATGAAAGTACACTAGAATTAACTATGAAATAGGAGATTTAACAAGTTGCTTTGAAATACCAGACATCCGTAATGATTTTTAACAATATAAAGCTCCGGCCAAGGACATTTCTGCAGTACTGCCTCATACTGTGTGAAAAAGTCAACCCAATCGAGATATGTATTCATTCGGCCTTACTTCGAATATTTGCCTTTGATGTATATGCACCTTAAGTAACAACAGTTTGCTTTGGTGGATGCATGATCTAACGTGCTACTCTTGTAGTAAACTGGACTGCTGATGGCGGGAAGTTTAAGGTTCGAATCTCAGTTGGGTGTACTGAGAGTGGTTTTTCACTTTCCTTCCAATCAAATGCAGTTACACTTCCTCTAAATATAACCTTCCCAATCCCTAAAACCGTTTGCATAATTGATACATAAGCGTATAACACGAATGGGTAGTAACACACGGTGCTAGAAAAAAAAGTAATAACACCTCGACCTGTTCAGGATGCTGAGATGGAGTCTGTGAAGCTGGAGGCGGAGTTGCGAGAGCTAGAACAGGAGAAGGTTCACCTGAGTGACAGGTTGATGGACAGCCAGAGGGAGAGCCTGGCCTGGGAGAAAAAGCTGCAGATGGCTGTCGAGAACAAGATGAGAATGGACCAGGAGCGCAGCAAGGAGGGGGAAATTGGCAACATGAAGGCCGAGATACACCGCATGGAGGTGAGCTCGTCACTGTCCAAACATTTATTAAAATTCCTCAAACGAACGTTTGAACCAGGCTCAACCAGCTCTTGAAAGATTTTGGTTTCGAATACGGGTTGGTTTGAAAATTTACTCTGTTTATGATGCACACTGAAAATATTCAGTGAAAAAATTAATTTGTTCAACTAGACTTCTTATATTTCGGCGATATAAACTTTGTTTATTGTAAACTGCATTTCAAATGTACTAAAATGGTTAAAAAGAACTCCAATTTACAAGTGCTGTGTCCGAAAGAAGTGTTTTGAATATATATAATAGGGGTGTGCGAAGTCCAATTTTTCAATCCAAAGCAAACTTGAATTGAATATATTAAATATTCTCAAAGCAGAATCCAAGTTCTAATATTTATTTTAAATTATTTTATGCTTAAAAAAAATACATTTTGGCAATGTATATAACTATATGCACTAAAATTACTTGGAAAATGTTTTATTGCACATTTGTTTGTAATATTTAGTTTGATTCAGATAAATTAAGTTATGATCACAAATTAAAATTAAACTTATTCAGATTTTTTCCTAATGAAAATTGTATTGTATTGTGTACAACTCAGAATGGCAATAAAGTACCACTATTGGCGAAGATTCGTAATTGTCAAAGCCAAATTTTTTCGAAGCTAAGTCAAAAGCTGACATTTGTTTCGAGGCCAAGTTGAAGTTTTCAAGCTTTGCACAACCCTAATATATAATATAAAGTTATTGTGTTATTTATTGGGATGTGCCATGTCTAATTTTTACTTTCTCTCTATCTTACAGGTAGAGAAAGTATGGTGATCGTCAAAAAAATCGAAATCGAGATTTTGATGAATTTTGACGTTTCATGACTCCCTGAATCCGAAAAAGTGGTTTTTGAATTTCCGTCTGTCTGTCTGTCTGTACCTCCAACTGGAGCCTAAACTATTTTACCGATTGAGCTGAAACTTGATATCTAGGGTTTTCATAGGGTTGCCCCGAGGGGTTTTTGGAATTGGATATCTACCCCTAAAATTAAGGGTAGTTTACTGAAGGGAAAAAAGAGAAAAAGTCGATTTTCTCAAAATCGGCTCTAACGATTTTGATTAAATTTCATTTAT
>CABFWB010000429.1:197313-249325 GCA_902151455.1 Timema bartmani | reverse complement strand
CTCTTAGGAGAAATGTTTGCATAGCAATGATCTATCTCCATTTTAGACTCAATAGTCAATATTTACATTTTTTATTGGTCAAAATGTATAAATGAATAATTAAATATCAATGCGATGACTTGAAGATCTGCAACACCTTATAAAATGTTAAAATTTTAACCAGAAATCGAAATTTTAATACGAAGTTTTGACCCTTGTGGAAGACATTAAACTCTTTGAAATGTTCTTAGGTGGACAAAGATGCGCCTCTTTTCTCATTGATCCTATATCATTGCATATTATTTTATGCGTGTTCTTATGTGGAGTGGTGATGATACAATGTACATTATTCCGTTCAGAAATCTTAGGAGTTTATAGAAAGAGAGAGAAAGTCTGTGCGGTGCGCCGTACCATTTATTCAATTAGAAGCAATGTCTAATCGAATAGTATTAAATATTCTCAAAGCCAAATCAATGTTTAAATATTAGAATATTTTTTAAAAATATAATATATATATATATAATTAATTTATATTATTAAAATGAAGTGTTTGTTTGTCATGACTGAGTATTGCGCAATATCTATGCACGCAGAGGTCTGAAATTTTAAAAATTAGTAGCCCCTTTGAACATACATGTGCACCTCAAGGCTGGAATAATAATTTTTGATTAGGTTTTTTTAAATATATTAAAAGCTGGGTAGGAATAAATTAAATTAAGACTTTTTTCTGGCTGCTTGAAGCAAAGAAAAGTATTGCTCGGGGTCACAATGCATTGTGTGGCTACCCCAGGCAAAGCCAGGTACTTCTTATAGTTGATTATATAACTTTAAACAATAAATATAATTTACAAAATGTTAAATTGCAAACAAGTTTAGTATATTTTATTTAAAGGTGATAAATTTTGTTTCTAGTGGTTGAATTCTTAATTTGTACATAATTTTCCTTCCTGCTTCTTCATACATTCTTGTTAAGGTCTTAGCTTCTTGGCTTTCTTTGTTCAATGCGGTATATTGCAATAGATGTTCTGTGTTGATGATAAAGTTGTCAGCAGGGCTGTGTAGTCAGTATGCCAAGCCTTCGACTCCTTCATAAATAGATAAAAGTATATTAATTAATAATAAAATTTACTGCGGTAAAATACTCCAATAGAGATGACTTCATGGGAAGCTTCTTTGGCATTGTGAATTAATATTTATATAAATTTGCCAATCTAAATTACAAATATTGCTCCTAAAAAGTAAAGTTAAAATGATATATTTACGATTTATTGTAATAGTATCATAAGTTTTTATTTTGAAGCTGGAGTAGGTACATTTTTACCAACTCCATCTTCGACTTCACAGCCCTGGTTGTCAGCTTTACATATTAAACCATTACTAGAATTTAGAATGTGAACGTGGGTTGTTGATGATGCGCTAGGCAGTCGTGTCCACTGTCCAGTGATAACTCTAAATTTTTCAACTTCTTCTTTTCAACATAGGTCATGGATATTTATGCCATCAGTTTCTATTTTTATTCAACTTTTGTTTTTATTTTTGTCCCTTGCTTCTTCCAGAAAATTTTACTAAAATTTTAATTATATCTCTATCTTTTTTTATAATATGTAATGTTGCAGTTTTCTTCAATTGTGTGTAGATTCTGGCTCTTCTACTTGATAAGTCTGATAAATTAAATTATTATCACAATTATGTGATTTAGTTATTTTAAATACTTGTCATGTAAACAATTATTTGTGATATAAATATAAAACAGCACGAATCGACAAAAGTTAAACACAAATATGTATTTTTATTTTTATTACTTTTATTGGCGAAGATTTGTAATCATCAAATTCTGAATTTTACTTTCGAAACAAAGTCAAAATTGATAACTACTTAAATCAAAGTCGAAGTTTTTGAAAGCTTCGCACATGGTGTCTACTCAACTTGATCAATGAAATTCCCTACTTTTTCCCTGGTCATTTCCTAAAATTCCTAACTCAAAAGTATGTCCTACCCTTCCATCCCTCCCCCAAATTTTTTATTAATTTTTATATGAATAGCAATAAGTTTTAAAATTCAAATAAACATGTATTTTTATTTGTATTAACATAGTCTACTAGGAATTAGAAAATATATTAAACAACTACAAATAAAAAAAGACAGTTTGAATAACATTGTGATTTTCTGATTTAATGATTGTTATATTTTGAGTCAAACAACATTTTCCCGTTTTTTTTTTGTTTTTTTTTTGCCATTATCAAATTCCCGTTTTTGCCCCAACCACTTCAAATTTCAGTTTTCCCGGATTTTTTCGCACGGTAGACACGCTGTTCGCACAGCCCTAGGAATTGTGAAATCTGGCATTTGTTTGAAGCAAGGTCAAAACTTGTCTCCTCCCCTGTCCCAGGTCCGTTATTCTCAGTTAAAGGGAGTCCAAAGAAGGCTGGTTCTGGACCTAGAACAGTGTGTATCTCGCCGAGAGGCCATCGTGGACGTAGCAGACGCTCGAGAGAAGAGGAACATCAGAGGCGCCAACAACGTGAGGATCAACTTCCAGAAGAAACTGGAAGACCTCCAAAACAAGCTTAAACAAGTGAACAGCGTGAGTTTGTGGCGACTAAGTAAAGCGCAAGACCATTTTTAAATATATGTGTTTTAGATGGAAGGGACGTCACCAACAAGTTAAAGGCTTCATTTTAAAGGGTTTTTTAATCTTATAACTTTCATGCCTACATAAATTATTGGTGTAGTTTTTGTATTTTATTACATTTCTGTTCTGCTCTTGTTTTTCGACAAACTTGTGAAGCGGCAGTAAGAGTACAGAGTTTTATTTGACCAGACTGTTACTTGTTCATGTCTGTGCATGACTATACCCCACACAAATAGGTTTGTCTATTAAATGTGTGGTGTGTGTGTGTGTGTGTATATATATATATTCTTACCACAAGTTCAGGCTATAAATATTAATTAGCATTAGCACTTAAGGATGGTTTACAACATCTGAATTGCCTACATACTTGTCAGAGTACCCAGGTTTATAGAATTAACTAACTGGTTTTAGACTGAGCATGACATGTAAAGTGTTACACAGGTTTATACGCATAGACACAGATCAGCTAAATCAAACAAACGACACAGTTAGCAGTAGTGCCAACCTAGACTAGAATATCCTTGTATAGAATTGCCTATTTTAACACTCCTCCTCAATTCGAATACAACCACAAAAAATTAGGCAAAAAAGTTCTACATGTGCTCTTAAATACATACAAATAAATTCTAGTGAATCAGCACTTGATTAAACCAATATAATTACGAAAGTACTCAAATTTGTTTCCAACCAAACCCTTTGTCAGAATGTCAGCACATTGTTCATTTGTCTCCAAATAAATCACATCAATAACACCATTTAGATACAAATCACGAACAAAGTTGTATTTGACATCAATATGCTTTAGTCTTCGATGCTCCCATTTATCCAAACATCTTATGCAGGACTGGTTGTCCTCGTACACCTTGGTGGGTCCTAGAATGATCCCAAAGTCCTGGATCAGTCTTCTCAACCAGAGTAGGTCTGATGAGGCGGTTGACAGGGAGACAAACTCTGACTCCGTTGAGCTCAGGGCGACTGTAGTCTGCTTACGTGTAGTCCAACCAACAGTGGCACCATAAACTTGGAATAGGTACCCAGAAGTAGATTTACGACCATCGCTGTCACTGGCCCAGTCTGCATCAACGTAGGCCCGTAAGGCGACATCACAGTTCTTCGGAAAGAAGAGACCAACTTCAAGTGTTCCTTGAATGTATCGTAGTATTCGCTTGAGTCCAATCCAATGTGCTTCTGTTGCATTGCTCTGATATCGGCTGTAGAAATTCACTGAGAAACTCAGATCAGGGCGAGTGTAGAGCATCACATGCATCAAACTACCAACAAGCTCACGGTACGGTTTTTTTTGTATTATGCACTCTGATGTAGTTATTTCAGGTGGTTTTGCCTCCATTGGTGTCTTAACAGGTTTGCACTGTTCCATACCAAATTTCTTGAGAACTTTCTTCAAGTAGGCTGTTTGGCTAATGAACATACCATCAGATTTCTGATCAATTTTTATACCTAGAAAGCTGTGCAAACCTCCAAGATCCTTCATCTCGAATTCTGACATAAGACATGTTTTGATGTCATTCAACTTCTGCAGATTGTTCCCTGCCAAAATGATGTCATCTACGTAAACCAAAAGGTAAGTTTTGATGCTGTTGCTGAAGTCGAAGTACACACACTTTTCGTTTTCAGACTGCTTAAATCCGAGAGAATTCACAAATTTGTCAAGTTTAGCATTCCACTCCCGTGGTGCCTGCTTCAATCCATAGAGGGTCTTGTGTAACTTACAAACAAGGTTGCTGTCAGTTACGAAGCCAGGTGGCTGCTTCATATACACCTCTTCAGAAAGGTCTCCATGTAGGAATGCATTTTTCACGTCCAACTGGAAGGCAATTAGATCTTCTTTGTTTATGATGGCAAGCAGGGTTCTGACAGTAGTTAAATGGGCTACGGGTGAGTACGTTTCATTGTAGTCAAACCCTTTCTTCTGTGCACAGCCCTTCACCACCAACCTTGCCTTGTACCTGTCAAGCTGTCCATTTTCATCCTGCTTCATTTTGAAGACCCACTTGCAGTTGATAGCTCGTTTGCCAGATGGCAGCTCAGTAAGGGTCCAGGTCTCATTTTTTTTCAATGAGTACATCTCTTCCTCAACTGCAGCCATCCATTGTTGGGCATCATCTCTACTATGGATGTCCTCAAAGGTTTCTGGTAAGTTGTCAATAAATGACTCAGCACCAAGAGCCAGTGCGACATAGTCATTTAGGTACGCTGGTGCAGTGCGAGGTCTCGTGCTCCTCCGCAGAGGTTCAAGTTCCTCGTCAGGTCCAGGAGTCTCTTCTACGTCAGAAATAGTCTCTGGTTCTCCTCCTGAAGACAGCTCCTCCTGCATTTCCTCAGTAAAAACTTCATTTGGAGTCGAACCGATGACCTCAGTAGTTTGAGAGGGTGTTGAACCAATAACATCACTGGTTATGAACGAATGTTCATCAAAAATTATATCATGCCCACGTATGATTTTTCGTTCCTGTGGACACCACAGCCTGTACCCATTTGGGCAGTAACCAACAAAGTAGCACTTTTTCGAGCGGCTGTCAAGTTTACTTTTAAAAACTTGATTAGGTAAGCGAAGATGTGCTACACAGCCAAAAACCTTCAGTTTTAACATATCAGGCTTTACACCATACCACAGTTCTGCTGGAACCTGGTTTTCAAGAGCTTTAGTAGGTGATCTGTTTATTAGGTAGACTGAAGTCATAACAGCCTCCGTCCAGAGTGACTTATCAAGAGAAGAATGAAGGAGTAAACAGCGTGTTTTCTCCATGATGCTACGTCCCATTCTTTCTGCGACGCCATTCTGCTGACTGGTATGCCTGATCGTAAACTCTGACTGGATACCTTTCTTTTTTAAATAATTGAGCATTTCCTGCGACACAAATTCACCACCATTATCTGACCTAAGGCGACTTATCTTTAGGTTAAAGTGAGCTGTTGCCATAGCTTCAAATTGTTTGAAGTATGAAAATACTTCAGACTTTGCCTTTAGAGTGTAAATGACTGTAAAGTGACTAAAGTCATCAATCAGGGTAAGCAGATACCTTTTTTGATCATATGATACGGGCTTAATGGGTCCTACAAGATCACTGTGTATGATCTCCAAAGGGCGCTTAGCTCTAATACGTGGCTTTGTGTGAGGAAGGCGTGTTTGCTTAGCCTGTATGCAAGAATCACATAAATCGGGGATTGATCCTGGATCAAACTTGATTCCATCTACAATCTTACTTAAGTGAACTAAACCAGTTTTGCCAATGTGACCAAGCCTCTTGTGCCACAAATCAGATGATGCTACAATGGAACTAGCAACACCAGCACATGCTTTTTCACGAGGTGAAAGAGACATTGTATACACTTTACCAGATCGAGTGGCGGCAGCCACAAAAATATCACCTTTAAGAATGGTAGCGTTCCCCTTTTCAAACACAACTTTAAACCCATTAGCGTCAATTTTACTAACTGAGAGCAAATTAAATTGTAATCCAGGGACAATAAGTACGTTGGAAAGCTTGATAAAGTTTTGATTACCTTTGTGAGTCACAGACGCGTGTATATCTCCGATCTCTTCAGCACACAACATCGAACCTGACTTAGCAATTTTTATTTTAATAGACTTTGATAGGCGTCTCTTATTTGAAACCAAACTAATATTTTTATCACTGACCATATGTTCAGTGGCGCCAGAGTCAAGCAACCACACAGATCCATCACAACAGGCCACTGATGTTGACACAGTCAAACTAAATTCATCATCACTAGCTTCAGCTACGTTTGCTTTGCGTGTTGAATTCTTTTGCTGCTTCTTGCCTTTCAATTTTGGACAGTCCGAACGAAAGTGACCAGCTTTATGACAGAAAAAACACTTATTCCCAGTAACTTGCTTTGAAATGCTTTCTTTACAATTAGGACAACATTCCAGTTGCGAAGATTTCAACTTTGTAGCCTTCCTATCAGTAACGCTAGAAAATGATTGGCTGCATCCATCAATACCTTCTGCTTGACGTTTGCTCTGCTCATCAAGTAGGCGCGTTTTTACGAATGCCAGGTTGAGATTATCAGCAGATAGTGTTTCTATGGCAGTGACAATAACTTGATATTCTGATGGCATAGTCAAGAGAAGATGGCAGACAACATCTAGTTCTTCGAGGTTAGCTCCCGACGATTTCAGTTCCCGAATAGTACGATCAAACCTAATAAAATGCACTTCAAGTGTCTCTAAAGAGGGATCAAATTTCATCATCAACAAGGTTTTGCGCAGTAAAAGCTGATTAGCAATACCTTTGCGAGCGTATGTGTTACGAAGCACTTGCCATATATCATAAGCGGTGTTCTTATCCTTCACACAATCCAAGTGGCTATCTGAGATTCGTTGTATAATCTGTGACTTACACTTGCGATCGGCTTTACGAAGCTTGTCCAGCTCTTTTTCCTTTTCCGCCTTAATTTCAGCACTATCACTAGATGCAATTTTTACTAAGTCCCGATAGTCACCTTGAATAAAGGGCAACAAATCAATTTCATCTAGAAGAGTTTCTACCCGAAACTTCCAGTTGTCAAAATTAGTACCATCAAAAAGCGGAATTCTGTAAGTTTTGTCTTCTTCTAAAACCATTATGGCGATGGTGATTGGCAACGGCGTCACAAAAAAAGCAAACACGTACAGTTCACGCGTATTACTGAGCGCACTTGACTTATAAACATTACCCGTCCTAAAATCCACAAATCACCACAAGGCTGGGCCCATAACCTGTCAGAGTACCCAGGTTTATAGAATTAACTAACTGGTTTTAGACTGAGCATGACAGGTTTATACGCATAGACACAGATCAGCTAAATCAAACAAACGACACAGTTAGCAGTAGTGCCAACCTAGACTAGAATATCCTTGTATAGAATTGCCTATTTTAACAATACTAACTAGTGAGACTTAGAGAGAGAGTATTAGTTTTATAGGGATTTTATCATATTTATTCATAGAAAAACGATAAATCACAAATAGACAATTCTTGTTTATAAAGGTGATGGTTTATTATAATCTAAAAACAACTCTTTTAAAAAAGTGTTCAGATATCGAGTCCCATAACCCAAAGGGGATGACCCTACTCGAGAGGGAAGGAAATAGTTCAAAGTATATTCTTGGTAACATTTACATTTTCGTTACTGTGGCACTTTCTGTCGTGTTTAGCAAATCAAATCAGTCGAGCAAGATATCTTGGATGCAGAAAAGAACCAGCAATCTGTCCTGGAGCAGTTGAGTGTGAAACAAGATGGACTGAAAGGGCTGGAGGAGCGGGTGAAGGACACGGAGAAACAACTTGAGGATGGGTGGCTCACCAAACAAAAGGTGATGATGGGGTCGTTTGGGTGAGTGATGAGGGATTTTAGTGGCCACATCTTTCTAATGAACTGAGGCTCCAGAGTTCAATTCTTAACATGGCCAAAAAAATGTATCATCGATGAAATTCTGGTTTCTCCTTTCACAGTGATGAATTAATGGTCATGGGAGTGGGTGTTGTGCCTGTTCTAGAATTAAGCTAGTTTGTATGTCTTGTGTTGATATCATCAGTTGTTTCAAAAAGTGTAAGTTGACTACCCGAAGTTACTATATTATATTAAACTAACTCTAAAACAGTGGTAGGTTGTAGTCTTGGGTAGATATTAGGCTCAAGGTTGGTACATTCCATGAGAAACAGTGTATTGACAATTTAACTTTCGGTGGATACTGGTAATAATATATTTTTATTACCGGACTTAAAGGATGTCCACTGCAGTAGAGGTGGTGACAGCTAGCAGAAGGTTATTTATTTCAAATATTGGTTGAAAGTCGCTATTGTCAATCTATTTGGAAATTATGTGCTTACTAATACTATTTTGTCAATAAAAAGTGTTTTCAAACGAGTCTAATAATACTTTCCTAAGGATTAATGTATAATTGAGGTTTTCGTAACATATTGAAATAATAAATAATAAACTCTTATCTTGTAACTGGCCAACAAAATAAATAAATGTTTTTATAGCTTAGAGAAAGAGCCATTCAAAATATTTGTTTTAAATGAAAGGTTTTCGATTTGTAAAAGGCGCATGAAAATAACTGACAAGACTATTTTATATGATATAACTAACCGCCCTTGTTTCGGCTGATTTGCCATCTTGGTTTCAGAAGAGAATGTTGCATTTTATAAACTCTCGTTTGTGAGGCATTTTTAAGTGAACCACAGATGCCGCTTCCACTAAAAAGAAACATCCAAACAAATATTTCCATAAGTTTGTGTTTCATTAAGATAAAAAGGGTTAGTAATTAATAACAACATTTTTATATTTGTGTAAATGTTTTGACTGCGAAAAGGAACGACAAATCAACATGTAGTGTTGCAGATCATAATGGTTTGGTGAATGGATAGATGGTAACTTTTCCTGGCTGTCAAATACCACTTCTCCTGACGGGAACGTCCTATACTCATTTACCTGCATCAGTAGTTGCATGGGATTCAACACCTTAACATCAGTCGATAGCCTGTCTGTCAACTGGGTTCAATTCCTGGCATGGCCAAAAAATTTATTATTGGTGAAATGTGGGTCTACCCTTTCACACTGATGAATTAACGGCCGGGGACTGAATGTTGAGCCTTTCCTAGCCTTAAGTTAGATTATAAGGCCTATGAAGCTATGACAGGCCTAGCAAGCCGGTAGTGGAAAATATATGGCGTGAATAAAAAATTGACCCAGATCACAGTCTGGAAACAGTAATGTATGTAAAAAAAAACCCACCCTCAATCCACAGAGAGAGGATTCAAACCCTGATCTTCGTAAAAAGCATACCAGGCCAAACAACCTTGACGCGTTAGTCCTCATACCATTGCTACAGGTTTGTTGTTAAAAAGCTATGTTCTTTAAATGATCTAATATCTAATTTTATTTAAGTGAATTAGTTTATTATCATAAGGTGGAGTTGTAGAGAACGCAAAAAAAGGCCAGTGTTTTTGAGGTTTTTAAGGCATGCTTCAGTACAAACCTAGAGTTTTAATTCCCTCCGCGTGGTGACCTCAACAGGTATTGAATATCTATCAATCTCAGGGTGTCCTGAAATTGGATGACAACTTTTTATCTTCATTTAAAAAGTTTCTCATCTAATACCGCTATGCTCATGACATATTCAACAACTGTAGAGATTTAAACTATAGGGTTGTACTGAAGCATGTGTTAAAAACTGCATAAACGCTGGCCTTTTCTCGCGTTCCCTAAATCCCCCCCTTAAAAACACTCTTTTTTAACCTGGACTAAATTTTACAGAATCTTGAACTTCTAATTCGTCGTCAACATAAGGTGAAGATGTATGAGGATGTCAAACGAGGCCACCACAAACTGCTGTTCCGCAGCGAAGCCTCCCTGAATGTCGAGCATCAGCACCAGAAAATTGTCAAATCCGAGCTTATTTCTATAGTCGAGACTCTGATGAGTGACTTTCCTCTTCACAGAGTCAAGTTCGGAAGAATACTCAACTATCTTACCACCTAACTTGGAACTTGTTTATTGCCATTATTGGAGAGAAGTGATTCATGTAGCATAAAAACGTTTTTTTAATTTATATTTTTTTATATAGAAATTTACAAGTATATTATTTCTTTTTTAAGGAAAATCTCTTTTCATTTTATGAGGTAATTAATTTTATTACCGGTATATTTGGAAGAAGGTACAGGAAAGGTGGATAGAAACATATAAAAGGGGATGAACACAATATGGCTTTTACAATGAAAAGAAGAACACTTTACATTGCTGCCGTCGGACAAAGAGTTGATGGCTGCCTCTTGAAGAAAATCGGGGGATTGTGCGGATCGACAGTCAAATCCATATTGTGATAGTTCATTTTTATATGTTTCTATCCACCTTTCCTGTACCTTCTTCCAAATATGATACAACATACAAGCATGTTATTTGTGCTACAGTACATGCATTACTGAATTTAAAGCCTATATAAGGGTGTGTTATAAAACTCAATCATACAGTCAGGTGGACTGTATTGACAAAATACAAGTCTGACAATCAGTCGAGTCCTAGTATGTTTGTGATTTACTAAATTATGCAGTAATGAGAACAAGATTGCAGGTGTATAAAATAACAATGAATATTAATGATGGGTTGGTTCCAAAATGTTAATGGTTATGCTTAATTATTTTCAGTCATTGGGACGTTCAAGTATTATGTAAGCATATTTGTTACCATTTTAGACCCCCCTTCCTCCCATTGTAAGCAAAAATAAGCAAACGGCCGAATCCTCAACCCCCACTACCCTGTCTTACTTGCATTATATTTGTTGACTGTTTTGTAATTCCTTCACAGTAATAACCATTATTTTTTATGCAATTTATAAAATTGATGGTAATTATTAACAAAGAAGTGTAAATTTATTATGCAAAATAATTAGCATTAAATACTGTTGTAAAGTTAATTTAATTTACATTCAATTGAAATTATATTAAAAAAGTAATTAGTGAATGCATTAATTAGTATACTTAAAAAACCTCTAAAAACACTTTTAATTTGATGACCAAGGTCCCTGAATCCACGCCTTTTAATCATTATGTGTCCATTTGGGATGGCTGGATCACTGCACCATTCTTACCCGTTTCTGTCTTATGTAAGCATTGTTCTAACCCTCCCCCCCTTGTCAGCAAAAATAAGCACAGCTCGAACCTCCCTAACACCCCTAAGGTGCTTACATAATACTTGAACATCCCCTTCGTTCCAAATCAGACAAACTGATATGAAGCCATTTGGTCTTTATTGTTTTGTGTGAAAGCCATAATGTTTGCTGATAATATGATGGTATGGGGGGAGAAGGAAGAGGAAGTACAGGAATGGAATGTAGCATGGCAAAGTGTGAAGTGATGGTAGTAACAAGGAAGAGGGTAAGGCCTAGTAAAGCAATAAAGTTGGATAGTGTAGAGCTGAGAAAAAGGTCAGAATGTAACTTATCTTGGAAGCATGAGCGAGGCGAAAGGTGGAAGTAGAGTAGATCTAATAAGAGGGTAACAGGGGAGATTCAATTGGTGGGTAGGAGAAGTGCCCTTGAAGTGTAAGGAAGTGTGTACTTTATACCCACTACCCATAGTCACACATGCAGCAGAAATATAGAAAGTGAATGTAAGAGAGACAAGAAAAGTGGAAGCCATAGGAATGAAGTTTGTGAGGAGCATGTTAGCTATCGCGAGGAGAAACAAGATTAGGAATGAAGTTATTCTGGGAAGAGTTGAAGTTCAGGGAGTACATAAGATAGAAGAGGAAGCAAGACTGAGATGGTATGGTCATGTAATGAAGATGGAAAAAGAGAGGATGCTAAAAAAATTATGACAATGAAGACTGCAAGGGAGGCCAAGAAAGAGATGGGAGGAGCAGATAACAGAAAGTGTTCAAGTGAAAGGAGAAGAATATAAGAAAATGAATGAGGAATAATGGTACACGGATAGAGGAAGAGTGAGGTACTCTACTAAAGTGACCTGGCCACAGGCTGGAAACATATGATGATGTGAAATAGAAGCTTTCTCTTTTACAGTGATAAATTAAAGATCAGTAGCCTGACTGTTGTGTCTGTTCTAGAATTACTTTGGTTTAAAAGCATTGGGTTGACGTAATTATTAGTCAACTTAGAGAAATACATCATTTTTTTTTTAAATTTACTAAACCAAAAACTGAATAAGCAAAACCAGTTCAAGTTCTTAACTTAATATGTTTTTTTATTTAGCACCACGTCTTACTACCCGTTCGGGTTATACGCTTAAGTACTAATTACACTAATGGATTAGGAATTGGTGATTAGGAATTGGGAAGATTGAATTTAGAGGAAGTGAACCCGCATTTGCGTGGAGGGAGAGTGGAAAACCATTTAGGAAACCCCCACCCCCCAGTTCACCCGACCAAGATTCGAACCTCGATCTCCCCGTCCTCGGTGGTCTAGCTCAACATGACTGGTGTGTTAGTTAACTACACCATCGAGGCTGGTAAATTAATAATTATTAGTGGCTCAAGAAGAATCAAACCGACTGAATATAATACATCACAAAGTGAACATTTTTAAGACATATGTCTGTCAAAAGTGCCAGTGTGTGGTATATTTAATGATATTCAGTAGACCTGAGGTATTTTCCAGTTTGTGAGCAACTAGTGCCATCTAGCAAGAATCTTGTGAACTATATCTGTGCGGTCCTCTACTTATGTTGACCTCCAAGACATGACAACAATGTCTAGTCCAGCAATAAACATGTAAATTGTAGGTGAAAACAAGTATATACCTGAAAGTTACTAAACCTACTTCAAATACTAATAATGGGGAGGTGCAAGAACCCCTTTTTCAATATGAGATATTGAGACAGTATGAAAAAATATCAAAATGGGAGAACGACATAAAGAAACTTCCTTAGAAACTACAAAAAATGTGTTTTAATTAAAGCACATATATATATATATATATATTTTGTTTATAGAGTTCCTTTTTACATTTGGACCGGTGCTTACTTTGGATTATCTTATAATTCAGAGGTTTCCAATTTAAAAGGGCCACAAGTGAATTTGCGAGTCTAGTGGCGGACCACATCATAATTGACTTGCAGGTTTAAGTAAATATGACTCGCGCGAAAACACATTTTTTCCCCATTTATTTGAGGTATTTAATGTGCACTTTCTAAACTGTTTGATTATATCAGAGGCTGACCTGGTGGTCTAGGGGTAAGGTGTCGGACTTCTGTGCTGGGGGTCCAAGGTTCAATCCTCGGTCCCGGCACAGATTTATCTGATTGCCAAACCCTTCCTTCACCTCTGACAAGATGTGTATTAATCAAAACTTGTGAATGTGTGGAATGCCAGCAGGGATATTATGACCATTCGACGCAAAGTTAGTTGCTACCACTAGTTAGCTTCACTTTCAAGGAAAATATAGCGTTTGGATTATTATGACCACCACACTTTGTATCGTCCACTAGTTTTAGCTTCGACTTTACTTCTAGCATCAACGCTAATAATAAAATAAGTTTGTGTCAACAGTTGGCAACACTTTTCCAAAGAATATTACCTTTTAAACAGGTAGAGGCTAGAAATTAGGTAAATTTATTTCAAGAATGTTGGTATTCATGACTCAACACTATTCATATATTTTTATTTTTCCAAACAGCTGATTACGAGTCAAATTATTTGAAAGAAAGATTTAACCTAGCTTAATTTAATAAATCTCTTGCATCATTTTGTTTGCCTATGGTTTGAAATGAAAAAATACTAGGCCTACATTATTCAATACACACAACATATTTTAGTTAAAAAACCTTAATGTGAAATATGCATTCAAATAGTAATGTCACTCGGGGAAATGAATTAGTATGAGAAGTTGACCAATAAAGAAACGTTTTTTGTAATATGTATGCTTTACGACCCAATGCTTTATTCTTTATATATTTATGTTGATACTGGAAAGGGTAATAAGTTGTGTGATGATCTTAGAAAATAAAACCAGTTATTCAAAGTTGATGAAAACATTCAATAACTGCCAAAAATAGTGTTTACACTGAATATTTTCGACAACTTAATGTCAAAACAATGGGCATTTATACCCATTCGGCCTACTAAGATAAAAATAAAGTGAAAGAGAGTGTGGTTTGGATGGTTAAAAATAATAAAATGCATCTTTTATTTAAAGGGAATTCTTGAGACTTTAGATAAGTGATCAAAAATATAAGGATATTATATTTCTTTATAATGAGTTGTTTGCAATTTATTCACTTCAGGATAACTAGGCCTAACTACTAATTATTAGTTTCAGATAAATTTAGTAAACCTTTTATGATTAAAAAACCTGGGCCTAAACTAAACCGCATGTAAACATTATTTTGTTTAGTTTCAGTCTTGGCTGCAATATTTCATAGGCCTACAACTCACATTAATGTGGATAGTAATTATGATTCAGTTTAAATAGGATTACATTATTAAAGTTTTGTTGAGGTATCTTAAACAGATTAGGCCTACGTTTTTATTGTCTTGTCAACTGGTCTGTCCACATGTTTTACACAAATAGGATGTAGATGATAAAGGTTGAGTTATAGAATAAAAGTATTCAGATTTGATATGTTGAAGCCTAACTTACCTCCACCTACTATAAAACCTATGAACAATTAATCTTAATATTGGAATGTCCCAATTATCCGTATGTTGATGGTGAATAATAATGCATTTTGATAGTGTTATGTTTCAAAGAAAATATTCTTTTAGCATTCAGTGTAAGCGTACTATCCCCTCTATTGGCCTACATTATGATATTGGCCTATTTAAAGTTAGATTATGTGAAACACAAAAAGTTTTGAGATTTTTATTTAGGGCTGATGAGATGGCAAGTTTAAATCAGGTAATGCAAAACACCTAATAAACTACAAAACTTAGCATATATAATCTCGTAACACAAACCAAAGGACAAAATATTTGCACTCGCAAAGTGGTCGCATAATAACTTTTGACGCAAGTCTAGCGTCCCTCTGCTAACGTTTGCAAATTCATTTTGCTTCATCGTCATAATAGCCCTGCTGGCCTCCACCGTGGTTCGGATTCCACGTTAAACTGAAGGTCCTCCATTTCATCTCACAATCACCCTACCATTACACATTAGCGTAAGTGCGTACAACCCAAACGGGTAGTAAGATGTGGTGCTAATAATAATAATAATACCCTCACCATCAAATGTCCTCCTCTAATCTTACTCCCAACTACTCTCCTCTATTCTTACAACCATCATCCTCTATTTTTTGTTTCCCTCAGTCGCTAGTTTTCCTGGTCTACAGTGACATAGCACAGAAAATAATAAGTTAGTAATGGTTACAAAATTAATATTGTTAATTGATTATTTCGATAGTATTTTGTAGTTGCTATATACAGTATTTTTAAATCTCTCTGTCAAATCGCGAATTCCTTTTTACAAAACTCAATTTTNCCCCCCAAAGGAAGTTTTGCTGTGTATGTTTTATTGCTCATAAAAATCCGTCGAACCTGGCTGGGTTTTAACCCACAAACATCGGGTCCTAAGGCGAGCACCTTAGCCCAAGACCACCGAGGTTAACCACAAGTTTTTATTAAAATAGAGCTCAATTAAGTTTATTAATGAATGCCCATCAGTTGGAGCTTTTATATATTTTTTGTCAAATAAGTAAAAACTTTTCGTTTCTCGGCTATTTTACTACAGTAAATTGCTTTTCTAAAAAACTTCACGAGCTTAAAAAAAGAAAAACCAGTGTGGCCCACAGGCCGCCAGTTGGAAACCCCTTTTATAGTTCATTAACATACTTAAGATACAACTCAAATACATTTTAAATGCAAAAATTAGTAAAACAGTAATGGATGTAGTGAATACGATTTATAATTTAATTTTGTAGCTTAACAGCTTATGTCAAAGTTTGATATTGAAAACAATATTTATAATCAAAACCTTTCTTAATGAAGGATTTTTTTTGGGAAAAAGTTTGGCCTATTTTCAGGGAAAAGATATTATTAATAATAATAAATTCTCGGTTTGGTTGGTACATTTCTTAGGGCAGTTATTTGCTTCTTTAATTTCCTTTCAAATTTTTAAGATTCATTTTTAACTTTCATCACGAGATATATTTTTCTCATCTCGATCAAGATATTTTCGAATCCTTGCACATCCCTAACTAGTATGGCTAGTCATATGTACTGCAACTACCTTATTAATTGACAAATCATAGCAATGCCATTAATATAAAGACTATATTCTGTCAATGACAATACAATATTTATATTTTTAAACCAAGAAAATATTTTTTGTACCAATGTTTTAAACTTCCCCTTCTAATATGACTCCATTAATTAAATCTGAACAGAGTTAATTTTTAAACTATAAATAATACTCACATATACTTTGTACTTGTAGTCGCAACAATTTTTATTTGTAGAAGATTTAATTTATGTATAAAAATTAAAACTATACACATTAATTAATTAAAAATTATCAAAGCTGATTCAAAAGTTCTTCATTACAGCCATTTGACAATGTAGTAATTTTTTTTACCTGAAAAATAAGAGAGACAATATTAGATACTTCTGAGCATCTAAAATGTTTAACCCATTCTCTGGCGTGTGTTTAGCACAGCGATCTACAAAGGCCCGGCAGCCATTTTTCTACTCGTATACTCTGATCCGACAAATATTTTGACTACTCACATATTTTCCCATTTATTTTTTTATTCATGGTCATAGTATAGCATTGAACTGGTAGCCCCATCTATTAGCTTCAATATGAAGTATTCGGACTGTCTAAAAGTACAGTGGTTCATTGATAGATGGCATTACAATACTGTAACTTACTTTAGTGAAATGTCGATTTACACCCGCGCCACAGAATGGGTTAATAGAATGATATAAATGTATTAAAAATTAAAGCCCTTGGTTTTTATGAACATATACACTGATAAGTAAAAAAACAAACATTAGCAAGACTGGTGTAGTTTGCATTTCTGATTCCCATCCTGACAAGATTGTTTTTTCATTGCCTAATGTAAATGGTGCTGCATTTCCTTAACATCTGTACTCCACATCCTATATTCTTACCTGAGTTAGAGAAAGCTAAGGAAAGTACTAAATAGCAGTACAGTAAGATAAGTGACATCATAAAATAAATATTGTCAAATAAACAAACTTGTCTAATATTTTTTTATCACTGCATCTTACTACCCGTTCAGGTTATATGCTTATGTACTAATTACACTGATGGTTTTAAGGATTAGGAAGGTTATATTTAAAAGAAGTGTACCCGCATTTTCATGGAGGAAGAGCGGAACACCATTTTGGAAAAACTTCTCTCAGTACACATGATCAATATTTGAACCTCGGTAGTCTAGTCTACTACGAGAGTGGTGTGTTAGACCACACGGCCACCGAAACGGGTATAATTATGTTCACATAGGGTTTTCACTAAAATCAGTTATATATTTAGACAAAAATTAAAACTATGTCACCTGTCAGATAAATTACAGTTCTTTGTATTTTTAAATAATTTTTTTGTCACATCCTAGTTCTCGTTTGGGCTGAACCCAAACATAAATTATGTAATGAAATAGGTATGAGGAAGATAACATTTTAGAAGAAATGTACTAACATTTGTGCTAAGGGAAAGTGGGAAACCATTTAGTAAAAACTACCCTCAGTACAAGTGAGTGGGATTCGAACCTCAATCTCCCTGTCACCGGCGATCCCGTCCAAAATGAGAGTGGCGTGTTAGACCATTTACCATCGATGTGGGATGTTTGTTTTACAAACATTTCAAACTACACAAACAGTGGACCTTCGACCACTCTGCCTGATTGAATTTATTCTCTTGTCGACCTAAACCCTGATTTTAATTAGAAGAACAGTAGAGAAAATTCAAACATATTTCTTTGTGGCCAACAATGACAACATTTCTTTATACTACTTGTGTTATTTTATAGGTATTGATAATCTCCATCAAAAGTGACAGCTTCAGATAACATGACTTTATGTATGAATATATTAAAACTGTCTTAGTAGCTTTAGTAACTAGCTTCTCCTGTTCTTCCAACCAAAATCATATTATAGTTGAGTTGTGTAATGTATATGAAGTCATATTAAACTAGATTGTCAATAAGCCACGTGATGAAATCCCTAGTGTACACACCATATTGAATGTAGTTCCGTGTTGAACAAACTTCCTTTAGAGTGGAGAGTTGCCAATTATCCAAACTAGAAGGATCTGCTCCTTGCTAATTGGTCAAGAGGAAAAAGCAATTAAGTATATTATTCTTTAAATTTAAAAATGACATTCGGACATAGGAATCGAACCTGGGATCTTTGGTTTGGTACGACAATGCTCCTCAGGAGTCGTCCGTCCTGTGCTCAGTCATTCTTCACTCATATTTTAAGGCAAAGTCTTTGAGAGACATGCGAAAAATTGTCAGCTATCAGACACAGCCACCTTCAACCAACTCAGGGGAGGGGAGCCTCGACTGCAGAACTCAGAGGAATTGTTACAAATTTTACTTACCTACTCGAACTAGAGACACGTTGTTTGGCAGGATGTGTGTGGTGGTGCTCAACACCTCGTCGATGTTCGTCGCACGCTGCTGATTGATGTAAAAACCACCCGCAGAGATGATTCTCCTGGCATCGCCTTAAACAAGTGATCAAATATTTTATTCTATAGCACCATGTCTTACAACCCATTCAGGTTGTAAACTTATGTAGTTACTTCACTAATGTGTTAGATACCTTATTCGGTGGCCACATGATCTTAGGCGCTACTTTCGTACAACCGCTTCCATTCCTGTCAATCTCTCCAAGGTTCTCCCTGTACCACTTGTCTCCAGTCCACTCATTCGACCTCCATGTCCTTTTGCGATGGGTGCACCCATCTTGTCCGTGGTCTTCTACCTTTCTCCTTACTCCATGGAGCTTTATTAGGCCTTCTGTCCTCCTCCTCAATTCTCATCATACATCCTAACCACTGCAACCTTTCCCCCCCCTTCAACGTCTCTTCTAATGGTATAACCTAGGGGTATGCAAAGTTCATATTTTCAATTTGAAGCGAACTCAAATCGAATATATGAAATATTCTCAAAACCGAATCAAAGTTTGAATATTTTTGTTAGTTGTTTTATGCTTGAAAAAATATTATATTGTAGTTATTTATATAATTTTATTAACTAAAATTACTTAAAAAAAATTATTCCACAATTATTGTTTGAAAGATATAGTTTTATTATAATAAATCCAGTTATTATCACAACATGCAATTCAATTATTTCATATTTTTTTTCATGAGAATATTAATTTGTAATGTATATAACAACTAAGAATGGCAATAATTGACCATAAATTGAATATTTTATCTGTTAATGTATTTACTGGCAAAGCTTTGTAATTGTCGAAGCCAGGAATTTTTTCGAAGCAAAGTCGAAGTTGATATTATTTTGTCTTGAGACCAAATTGAAATTTTGAAACTTCGCACACCCCTAATATAACTTTTAAACTGCCCCTAATTTTTTTAGTTTCTTATTTTATCTTTCGCAATATTTTAAACACCTTTTAGAAACCTCATCTCTGAAGCCTGCAACTTATTTACATCCCTCTTTGTCCATATGTTACCCATATGAGATTGAAAATAACTTTGAATGGATGTCCATATTACTAGCCAGGGCTGTGCAAAAGTCACTTTTCAAATACAAAACAAAGCTTGAAATATGCAAAGCAAAGTCGAAGATAAGGTTTTTGTTATTGTTACATAACAATACTTTTAATTTTTAAACTAATAAGTGTCGACCTTGGTGGCAAGTGCTTGACCCAGGAACTGATGTTCATTGGTTCAAACCCAGCTGGGATCGACGGATTTTTCTTGAGCGATAAATATCCGTAGTACAACTTCCTTCAAAGGGGAAGTAAAGCCGTCGTTCCCAAGTCAATTGTGGAGTGTAAAAGAATGCTGGGAGGTTTGTTAAAAAACCTTTCTCGGCAAAATTAGTATGTCCTTTCACTCTCGCCATAAAAATTCTGATGTGCCGATATAATTAGTCGGTTCAGAAAGTGCACTTTAATTCCTCAAATATATAAATAAAATACTAACCAATAAGTATATCCAGGTAAAGAAAAGAATTTATAAAGTAGACTTGTGTTTTTTTATGCTAATAAGTAATAAATCTGAATTTATCTAAGATTATGTATCTATGTCATTTGATCATTAGTCGGTGATAAAAATTATTTAGTAGCTGTTCTAAAAAATGATCATGTGTTGAAATGTGTCATATTTGGTGAGGTAACTCAAGTTGGTTCATAATATATCAAAGTTTTCTTCCTACTTTGAAATGTTTTTAAGATGTGAAAATTATTGTGGATGGCAAAGTTGAACAGAAGTGAGATATGAACTTTGATTTCGGCATTTAGAAGCTTCACACGAACATTAGAAAAACCTCAGAGGCCTACTTCGCAACCCTCATCTAAGAGATGAATTGTTTACAAGAAAAGACATTTAAAAAAAACTCACCCTCTGTGGCAAAACATTTGGCGCGCAGAGCCAGGTCTAGAAGAGTAGTGCCTGGTTCCAATAGCAGCTCACACACTGTGGCTCCTTCAAACAAGTGACTGAGCTCGCTGGTGTTAAGCTTCCCCAACGACTCCAAGCTTCCTTCATAGAGGGTAGCACTGGATTGCAGAGCAGAATGGAGACCTTCCTCTGCTCGCAACAAATTATTTAATTTTAAAGACTATAACCGGGGAGATATGAATGTTTATTAGGAGTGTGCCAAGTACATTTTTTGTCAATTCAAAGCAAATTCAAATCAATTATATGAAACAGAATACAAGTTTGAATATTTCCTGTTAAATTGTTTTATGCTTGAAAAACTTATATTGTGATTATTCATAAATTAAAATCATTAAGATAACTTTTTTTTAGCACAATTGCTTGTAATATTTCAATCTAAGCTCATAAATTAAGTTATCATCACAACATAAAATTCCATTTTTATTTAGCACAGCGTCTTACTACTTGTTTAGGTTGTATGTGTATATATATATATATATATATACACATACAACCTAAACAAGTATATATATACATACAACCTAAATATATATATACATACAACCTAAATAAAAATGGAATTTTATGTTGTGATGATAACTTAATTTATGAGCTTAGATTGAAATATTACAAGCAATTGTGCTAAAAAAAAGTTATCTTAATGATTTTAATTTATGAATAATCACAATATAAGTTTTTCAAGCATAAAACAATTTAACAGGAAATATTCAAACTTGTATTCTGTTTACTACTGTCTTACTACTTGTTTAGGTTGTATGTATATATATACTTGTTTAGGTTGTATGTGTATATATATACATACAACCTAAACAAGTAGTAAGACGCTGTGCTAAATAAAAATGGAATTTATGCAAATGTGGGTACACTTTTTCAAAATTCAACATTCTTTATCATTAACCCATTAGCATTATTAGTGTATATATATATATATATATATTAGCATTATTAGTGTATATAGTGTATATATACTAATAATTCTAATGGGTTAATGATAAAGAAGGTTGAATTTAGAAAAAGTGTACCCACATTTGCATAAATTAGAGTGGAAAACTGTTTTGGAAAATCTACCCTCAGTATATCAAACCAGGAATCGAACCCCAATCTTCCTTTCATCAGCAATATATTTTAACATGATAGTGTCACCTTAGACCATGTGGCTATGAAATTCAAGTACATAAGATATTTTCATATTAATATTTGTTTAGCACTGTCTTACTACCTGTTCAGGCTATATGCATATACTAATTATGCTAATGAGTTAGGGATGAGGAAGGTTGAATATAGAGGAAGTGTATCCCCATTTGTGCAGAGGGAGAGTGGAAAACCATATAGAAAAAACCTTCCTCAGTACACCCGACCAGGATTGGAACCTCATGCCCCTTGTCATCGGCAGTCCAGTCTATTGTGAGAGTAACACTTTAGGCCATACGACCACCGAAGCAAGTAATTATTCATTAAAATTTAAAAAAATAATCTTTGTTATATCTGGAAGAAGGTTCAAGAAAGGTGAATAGAAACATTTTCAAGGGACAAACACAATATGGCTTTTACAGTGAAAAAAAGAACACAATTCACACTTAAAATGCTGCCACTGGACAGAGGTAATGGCTGCCTTTCGAAAATCAATTGTCACCAACCATTTGCCGTACTAGGTTTAATCCTAATGAACCTCATCAGGAGGGAGTGTGAAATGCACAGCGCAACTTCCTAAAAGAGGAAACCAAAAAACACAAAGGAAAGAAAAGTGAAAATGTTTTAGAATTAGTTCTCCCTTTTGAATTTTTTTTGTTTCCTCCTTGAAGAGGTTTCATTGGTGTCATGTTTCACACACCTTCCTGGTGAGTTTGGATATAATGAAACCTAAGTCAGGGTATTTAGCGGTAACAGTCAATTTTCTTAAATAGTCAGCCATTACCTCTTTGTCCAATGGCAGCAATGTAAAGTGTGAACTGTGTTCTTCTTTTCATTGTGCAAAACATATTTTATTAATTCCCTTTTATTTGTTCCTAGCCACCTTTTATGTACTTGCTTCCAAATATAACAAAATACCTCAAAAAGTGAAAAGAAGTTTTCCCTAAAGAAAAAGAAATCTTTGAAATTACAATAGCATTAATATTTTTACAACGAAAATAACATAGTTTGAAAATTAAAACATACTGTTTATTCAAAAATTAGTAAATAATTTGAGGTATGGTAAATAGATAAAATAGTAATTATTTGCTGAACAATTAATCACGATTTAATTGTATGTTAAATCCCCCTCACATCTGGAGTGTAGATGACCTTGGACAACTCCCTAAGAGAAATATCTCCCTCCTACTATAGGAAAAAGTTAAAACAGTATTTTTTGAAGATATGCGCTTTGTTTACCCTGAACGGTAGCAGTCATACCTTGATGAGTTACACTATGGACCTATCTTATAAGCTGTACCATAGTTTGAATGTACATGGTACATTTTTGCACTAAGCCTTAAACTTGATAGTCCTACTGTGGATTCACACGTTCGCCGAAAAACAAGCGCAGAACAGAAACATGGTCACATGATGAGCTCTAAGCCAATCACAAAATTTCCCCCTCATCGGTAAGAGCTGTTCTCCTAAAGTTCAACTCATCTCTACTTTGTACGCTCTGCCTGAAATGTTCTGCACAGGATAACCAATCAAATTTCACAGCCAGCCATTTCAAATCAATGCGCATGCGCTGTAGAACTAGAAGTAAGCAGACAGCTTTGTTGGCCTTTGTGAGGAGATTTGAAATAACACATTAATGTAAAGCATGTGTATCGATGTATTGGATTGTTCCACAATACAGCATTATAACTGGAAAACATACACTGGAAGAATTTTCTAGAGTATATGTTTATCCACTATAAAATAAAATATGTTGATAATCAGCTGTTTCTAGTTAGTGTTGCAATAAATCATGGGTCAACATACAGTGTATGAATTGCTGCACGACTCGGGCAGATTCTGCTTTCCATTTTCAGCGAACCTGTGACTCAAATCTTTACACTAATCCATTTGTGTGATATCAGCCTTACAAAGGGATCTCTCTCCATAGCTCCCTTATCACTGTCTCATATCCTTCTCTACCCAAAAACTAGTTTATTTAGTTGCTGAAATTGTATATCAGCCTTACAAAGGGATCTCTCTCCATAGCTCCCTTATCACTGTCTCAAATCCTTCTCTACCCAAAAACTAGTTTATTTAGTTGCTGAAATTGACATTACAATGGTCAGATGTGTTTTGGGTTATTAACTTCCACTAGACAGCCCCTTTCCTCACCTCGTTTCAGGGCCATGGAGTCAGTACGCCAAGCTTTCAACTCCAACTCCTCTATTTTTCTATTGTCCAACTCTTTCATAAATAGCGCATATATATTAATTAGTAATAACAAATTTACTGCTGTAAAATGCTCCAATACAAATTACTCCATGGAAAGCTTATTTGGCATTGTGAATTTATATTTGAATAAATGTGTCAATCCAAATTACAAATATTAGTTCTAACGAATAAAAAAACCCATATAAAATTAAAATGATATATTTACCATGTATTGTTATAATATTATAAGATTTTATTTTGAATAGAGAGTCAGTACATTTTTACCAACCCTGACTACACCAAAAATTACTGCAGACTTCGACTCCAAAGCCCTTCTTCAATTGTACATTTCACAAACAACACCCAGGCAAATGGATTTAAATTATTATTACTAATATTTTTAATTTGAAGAAATAATAAGCTCGTACCTCCATGAACCAACAATGTAACTTGCTCGGCTAATTTCTTCTGAGCAATCCTTAATTCAGGCTTAGTCTGAAAGAAAAACAAACATTAATATTTTAATTTCATATCCAAGTGAAGAATGACCCACTTTGGTGGTAGCGTGGTCTAACCATCTAACACACTACTTTCGCGTTAGACTAGACTGCCGAAGACGGGAGATCGAGGTTCGATCCTGGTCGGGTGCACCAAGGGTGGTTTTCCTAAATGAATTTCTACTCTCCCTCCACGCTAATATGGGTGCATTTCCTCTCAATTAAAAACTTCCTAAACCCTAACCCATTAGTATAACTAGTACATAGGCGTATAACCCGAACAGGTAGTAAGTAATAAGCAGTGCTAAAAAAAAATAGAAAATGCTAAATACAAATTTATTTTAGGCACTAATTTAGCAAAACAAAAAGGGTATATTTTTTCTTTTCTCTATTGAGTCTTACTAGATGTCCAGGCTATACATATTTTAATCTCACTAATGATGTATGGATGAAACACCTCTATGGTTTAGTGGTCAGGTCCTGAGGTCCCAGGTTCAATCCTTGACACTTAAGTAATTTTTCTATGAAGCAGTGGGTCTAGAACGGGGTCAAACTTAATCCTCGTGAGAACAAGCTACTTGAATAAAGAAGTGGCGGCTTTGGTCTAAGACATGGAGATTAACAGCCGGAGGATTCTTTGTGCCAACCACATAACATTCGTCTTCTTGGAGGATGGCCCGGATGTCTTCTTTTGGTGCCGATGGTGGTAGTGGTCCAGCCTCCCTGTATACTCGACGAATGTTTTCCTGACTCAGCAGGCTCTTTGCTATCTTTGTCATGGTTAACACCTATGAACAGAGTTGTTGTTGGGATCCCTCCCACTTTCTGACTGAGCCCCAAGGCATGGTCTCCCGCGCTTATATACCCATCGAGGCGACACCCTCTGTGTGCAAATATTAGCACTATCTTTGCCAGCATATGGTGGCCGCCCGGTAGGTATAGCTCGCCTGCGGGCTCAAGCCATGGAGTTTATTTTTAATTAAATATGAATAAGGAAGGTAGTTTTGAGGAAATGTACCCACCTTTACTTGGCAGAATAGGATTAAACTGTTAAAAAAACTTCTCAATAATATTTCTTCTTTTGATTTTAAATACACATTTCACTATTTTTGATTACAAATTTTCTTTCTTTTAAATTAAATAAACAAGTTTCAAATGACAAGGTATAAAGACGGAGAGTCAATACCTTGACCCTTACCTGATGTTTCTGTACAAATTCATCAATCGTACCAGGAGGCTCAAACGAAAACAGTTTGAGTAACTTTCCAACATCGGAATCTTTCACTCTTATGAAAAATTGATATAGTTGAAAAGGGGACGTTTTTCTAGAATCCAACCACACCGCACTGCCAGAGGATTTCCCAAACTTATCGCCTGACTCCGACGTTATCAACGGTAGAGTTAGACCTGGGAAAGAGACAAAGAGGTCATAGTGGATGACGAGAGACTTCAGCGGGGATTGTATTCCAACACCTTAGTTTAGTTGTAGCAAGTCTAATTGTTTTTTTTAGCACTTGTGTATTACTACCCGTTCAGGTTATATGCCTATATACTAATTACACTAATGGGTTAGGAGATTATGAAGGTTTAATTTAGAGTAAATGCACCCACATTTGTGTGGAGAGTGGAAAACCATTTAGAAAAAAACTCCCTCAGTGAACCCGACCGGGATCGAACCTAGTCTGGTTTGCCAGTGGCTGGGGGGTTGAGGTTCAGGTCACAATTGAATAAAATGAGTTTCTTTTAAACCCCACACAAATGTGGGTACGTTCCTTCTAAACTCTACCTTCCTCACCCCTGACTCAATTATGCGGCTAAGTCCAGCTGGCAGCTAGGTAAACATCATGAACTGTTTCCAGCCTGTGCCCAAGTCAGTCTATACTTCCACCATTCTTCCTATTTCCCTCAAGTCCATTCTTCTGCTATCAGTCGCACACTAGTTGTTACCTGCTTCTCCCCTCTATTTCTTAGTCTCCCTTGCGGTCTTTTCCCCACATACTCCAGCTTCATCATTCTCTATAGTATCTTTTCCTTTCCCATCCTCATTACATGTCAATACTATTTCACCCTCGCTTCCTCTACTATCTCATGTACTCCAACATCCTCCTCACATGACCATATCATCTCAGTCTTGCTTCCTCTACTATCTTATGTACTCCAACATCCTCCTCACATGACCATACCATCTCAGTCTTGCTTCCTCTAATATCTCATGTACTCCAACATCCTCCTCACATGACCATACCATCTCACCCATCAAGGGTACTGCCTACTCACCATACACTTTAATTTTAGTTAGCCTGGATATCAGATCATGGCCGGACATAATATTGCCCATCTGGTCATTTCCGCCGACCTGGAACCTACAGTCATGTGTCTGTAAGAGTTGCAGCCAATCGTAAGCCTGGAATATTTGATAGCAGAACTCGGTGAAACTCATTCCTCCTTCTGATGTGAGTCGAGATTGTACGCTTTGACGCGACAGCATAGTCCCCATCCGAAAGTGACGACCAATTTGACCGACAAGATCTACTGCGTTTAGCTTTGAATACCATTCATAGTTGTTGACGATTCTAATTAAAAGAAAAGAGGTTTAGGTTAAAGCTTTACATTTTTAAGTTTTATAAGACTGGTATTACACTCATGGATGATCTACAGTGTACAGTCCATTATATTATAATCTAATTTACTAATGTTATAGAAATTTAAATTATATGAACAGTTCTGTCCAAATAATTAAAAGCTTTTTATGCTTCCTGTACAATATCAATATAAAAAAATAATATATTACCTAATTTCATGAAGCTTATCACCTTTCTTCCAAAAATATTGCTCATGATTATTGAATATTCGTCTAATATTTTCAACAATAGAAGCTGAATTCTCATTTACGGAAGAAGGGGCCAACGCAATCCTCTCGTTTGTCCGCCCACTAGGATCCCCAATCAGACCAGTTGCACCTCCGACCTTAACCAAAATACATAAGTAACAACAGTTTAATATTTAAAAAATTAAATATTAGCCTACTCTTTTCTGAGTTTAGATACAGAATGGTAACATGAGCTAAGTTTTCATTTCCTAAAGGCTAGCTAATTTGTGTGAAACTGTAACTGTATGGTTCTCAATATTATAAAAAAAAAAGTGACAAAGATCTTTAAAAACTGTAGATTTGCAAAAAAAATCACAAAAAATCTTAAATGTTGCTGGACTTAATTACAAAACCCTGGTTTTGGGAACCAAGAAAGTTGACTTCCAAGTGATTTTTTTTTTTTGCCTAAATAAAACTACTTGTTAATATCAATGTTATTATTAAATGCACTTTACACAATGAAGATTATAAGCAATTGTGACTTCCCTTAGAATCACTCGTAGGTATCCTACTCGCTTCCACAACACATTTTCATTCTCATTGAGAATCAAATTAGTGCTGTGGAGTTGGTACGCTAAGCCTTCAATTTCTATATTTTCTACTGTCAGACTCCTTCATAAATGGCTAAAGAATATTCATTAGTAATAACAAATTTACTACTGTAAAATACTCCAATACAGATTACTTCATGGGAAGATTCTTTGGCATTATGAAGTTATATTTGAATAAATTTGTCAATCCAATTTACAAATATTGCTCCTAAAGAATTAAAAAGTATAGAATTAAAATTATATATTTACCATATATTGATATAATAGCATAAGTTTTTATTTTTAAGGCAAAGTCAGAGTCGGTACATTTTTACCGACTTGAACTCACAACTTCAAATTTACCCAAAATTGCTTTCAGCACCAACTCCAACTTCACAGCCCAGATTCAAACCCGTTTATCATAGATGGCTGTGCGACATTCAAAGACCCAATACCTTGTTGCTGGCACTCAACACATTATGCCAAACTTTTGATTAGTACTGTACACCACACCACAATAGTATTTCCTGGGCCGAATTAAAGCCAAAAAGTGGCCAAATCCACATGGGGGTTTGTATGATCCATAATGGCAAGCTTGCAATATATTATTGAGGATGACAGGTGTCGAGGTTTGAATCTCGCGGGAGATGATTTATGGCTCTTTTTTTTAACACTGTATCTTACTAGGTGTTCAGGTTAAATATGTGTATCACTAATTATGCTAATAATGAGTTAGAAATGAGGAAGGTTGAACTTAAAAGAATTGTACCTATATTTGTTGTGTGGAAGGGGAGAGGAAAATCATTTTGGAAAAACCACCCAACTGAGCTTCGAATCCGATCTCCCTGTCATCACCAGTCTAGTCTGTTGCAAGAGTCATGCCTTAAATTATGCGGCCACCAAAGCTTTATAGCTGTCATATGAACATACTTTCACCAAAATAATTTAGGTGCATTTCCTCAGAGTTATTCTCCTAATCACTTCTCTTTGGATTAAGTCATTATTAACTTTGGCGTTGTGTGACCTAAATAAAAACAAAAGCGTTCAAGCTAAAAAAACTGGTTATTTCTGTTTAGTTTTGGTTTTGAGAATTTAAAACTAAGATTTATCAGACATGGTTTGTAAACCCGTCAGGATGTCCCACATGTTATTTCCAAACTAATCATACATAGCATGCTATTTTTATAAACAATTTTTAAATTCCTGATAAAGTTTTTAACTAAGACTGATTTAAGAAAAGCTGTACAAACTCACCAAAGCGACCACTCTTTGGCCAGCCCTCTGCCAATGAAGGAGATTAACCAGGACAAGTAGATTACCTATGTGCAGGCTTTGTGCCGTGGGGTCAAATCCTGCATACACACACTGTTGCCCAGAATTCAGAAGATCTATAATCTCTTGACTTTTAATAACATATATTACAAATAGAAATTAAACTTTGTTTCACAATATACGGTACTTGGAAACATATAAAGACGTTTATTTCCATCTTGAGAAATAAAATACAATAATATTAACATTAGGCCTAGTATTTTATTATTATTAAGTAGATACTTTTTAAACTTAAGTGTACAAAGTAACTTATCATGAGACAACAGATAGGCCTACTAAAACCTAGCAAAAGGGATTTTTTTAGCACTGCTTCTTACTACCTGTTTGAGTTATAGGCCTATACCTATGTACTGGTACTAATTATGCTAATGTGTTAGGGATTAGGTGGGTTGAATTTAGAGGAAATGTACCAAGATTTGCGTGGAGTGTGAGAAACAATTGAGGGAAAACCACCCTTAGTACACCTGGCCGGGATAAACCCACGATCTCGTCATCGGCAGTCTAGTCTAGTGGGAGAGTGATGCCTTAGACCATGCAACCACTGAAGCAGGAAGAGGGGATTTTAAACTAAGATTTGGAAAATGTGCTCGACTAAGACTTAGGAGATCCAGGTTAAAACTCATAGCAAGTTTGTAAAGGTGAGCCAGGAGTTCAGCCATATGGGCTACCTTATAATGAATAGGCGTATCCATGCTAGTTAGTTAAAATTGTAGTTAGGCCAAACGAGCACTAAAATTTGTAGCACATAGTCACAGTCAAAAAAAATTAAAATGTAATTATTTGGATAGTAAACCAAATTATTGTAGACACCATTTGGGACTAGGAAGTGATTACATCTTTAATTTAATGATAGCAGAAGTCTAGAAATATCTAATTGATATTATTCGATTAACTTGCTAGTGTTTAGATTTTTAAATTCTGTATTGTAGTATAAATATAAAACTAAGGACTTACATATTAAAACAACAAAGTTGGATTGACTTTGGTACATGTTCATGCTTTTCAAACTAATCACAATAATGTACATTACTTGTTACACACCTGGAATTATCAGGAAATATATCTTGAAGCATTCCTCTTTCCTTCAGTTTCAGCATATTTCTATTGGTGAAGCATCTTGTATTACAAAGAGCTGCATTGTAAAGTAATTGTTCTGTTCTATGCAACAGATGCCTTGTGCAAATCCGGTACATATTCTTCAATTATTAGAAACGTCGTAAATTGAAAGTATTTGTTATCATCGGATAAATATATTCATCACTATCAAAACATATTTTATTCAAAAATATATAACATCATATAAAAACACAAATCATCCATGTTATTTCTGATAAAACATAACCTTAATGTCTCATTCAAGAGCAATGTTGTTGTCTTGTTGATCAATACGATCTCAGCTGTTTTCAATCCAAATATCGTGTAAAAATTAACGGAAGGTAAGCTTTATTTGAATACAAACTGAAACCAACCTATGAAAACGAAATGATTTCATATTCTATAAGACATCAATAGAAGGTCGACTTCAAAATATTTTTATAATTAATTTTTTTTATATAGAATTAGCTCTCAAAGATGAAAATACACTTATAGCTGGGTTTTTATAAACCATACACATTTCCCTCTTTAAGATCTCTGTCAGTCTGTCTATGTAAAAAAAATTAAAATCCTGAAAAGAGTATTTAGTCGACACTTAATTCGCATTTATTTTTATTTATAATGATGAAAGATGATTAACAAACTTAAATATTTTGACAATAGTAAGATTTTATTGTTTTTACTACATATTAAAGGTTTATTTAAAAAAATACCATTGTCATTTCTAATTTATTTATTAGTATTTCACACTCTGAATAATTATTTGATAAAATAATTTTGTGATCTGGTTACTTTTCTTTTATGTTGGTATTTCCTAGATTCGACATTTTTATGATCATATTCAAATATAGCTTATCCTACGTTAAAGATTATATAGGAAGAATTTAAATGGACAATGTTAATATATACCACTATTCATACTAAATAAATTGTAGAATTTGATTTTTAATCGTTTATTTTATAATATTTAAATAATAATTTCTATTAATTGTTTATAGTAACAGGAACTAAAGTAACTTTCTTAAAGTCAAAACAAGTTTTATAATTAAATGAAACTATCAAATAACTATTTAAAAGAACAAAGTTTGAAGTAATAAAAAACATATTATTTACGTAATTATTTTAATTGCACATTTAAATTATATTTTAAAGTAAATCCTATTCTTATTGTGTATTATAATCCAAATGACCTTCCGGTCGAAGAGAAGAACACACGCGGATATTTTAGTGACGGTATTGCAGTAATTATTTTCGTGTTCTGTACAATTGGACAATACTATAAACATTATCTAATGGCTAATAACGGAGCTCCAGACTCTTGGGAACAACAGGCTGACAGTGGTGCGGGGGACTCGGGCGAATCCTCCGATCTCTCGGGGAAATTCTCCACGTTGAACGTGAACGCAGCCGAATTTGTGCCTTCATTCTTACCCCGACAAGCCGAACCCCTCCCGAATAGTGATTCACCAGAATCCACCGATAGTCAGGTTCCTGTCACCAACGGTAAATATTATATATTGAAGATGTGGGCTCTAATATTAAATGTCTCATATCTTTATGTTAATAGGAAAGAAATTATGTGGATTTATTATGTAGGTTAGAATGCTGTGACATACTTTATCATCCTGCAATATGGTTGAATCATTGTTCTTGTTTTCACATGTTTATTTGCGATTATAATCTATAAATAATGGCGTTTCTTTGCGCATTATTGGTATTGGCCAATGTTGTTGTCAGTATTCATATGTAGGCTGGATGTCATTAGTGAAAAAGGCAGTGGTATCATAGATTCTATATTTTATTCTTCAACATGATCTTATATTTCCATCACACTGAAACGTTTTCTGTCGAGATAAGCGGTGCCAATTCATGTTTTAAATCTTCACTATCCTCTCAATAATTGAAAATTGGTGTAATTCCTGAAGGTGGGGCGGTTGCGGATAGTGAAGCGTCCGTTTCCAACGCAATGGAAGTCGATGAGCCCCCAGGAGAAGGTGCACCGCCGCCTCCCGCGGACAGCTGGGAGGAAGCCGCAGATGGGGATGGGGACCCTCTCCTAACTCCAGACGACCCAGATGATGAAGACGATGAAGATGACGAGGATCTAGAAGCTGAGGAAATTATCAAGCCAAAGAAGAGACCTGCCAGTAAAACTGAGGAAACTAAAAGCAAGAAGGAGCATGTGAATGTAGTTTTTATTGGTCATGTTGGTAAGTTATTCTGTTGCCTTTATTGTTGTTGGTCTTAGCCTATAGTTCTTGCTTTTTTGATGATACAGTAATATTAACACAGTAGAACATTTTAAATTAAAAGTCCAAGTGATATCTAAAAAATAAATTCAACAAGTATCTAAAATTCGAATGAAATATTTTTATTTATTTATTTTACTCGGCCTTTAAGGTCATAAATTTTCTTTGTCAAAACTTGCTTTCTTGAAATATCCTATTAGTAGGAAGAATGGTGGAAGGATAGAGGAAGATGGAGGCATTTTACTAAACTGACCCAGCCATAGTCTGGAAACAGTTGATGATGACTTAAAACAGTAATTAATATTAAATTTTCCATCACTTGTATCGGTGGACACATCCAGGTCAACCTCATCTGTTATGTTTTATTGAGGACGAGGAGCTTGAGATTTGAATCCTAACCTGTTGTAATGAGGTCATTTTCCCCAAAGATAGATCCTCGCTCTCCCTCTTTTCATCTACGTTCTTCTTTGTGATCTTATCCCATTGGTGAAAATATGCAGATATCTTGTATGTGTAATTAGATGCGATGCACGGAAATAACAAACCTTTATATTATCATACGGGGTTCAGTAGAGACGACTACAAAAAGTTGAATAAAATACGTTCTGAATTTAACGCGCTAGTTTTGTGCTAAGCTAAACTTCCGAGGACGGGGAGATCGAGGTTCGAGTCTTGGTCGGTTGAACTGGGGATGGCTTTTCCAATATGGCTTCCCACGCTTCCTTCAAGCAAATGTGGGCTCACTTTCTCTAAATTCAACCTTCCGAAGTCCTAGCCCATTAGTCTAATTAGTACTTAAGCGTATAACTCGAACGAGTAGTAAGACACGATGCTAAATAATAAAAAAAAGGTTCTGAATGTAAAATATATGGGCTTGGATATAAATAGCCATGATCCACAGCCTTAATGGGGATAAATCATCATGTTGAAGCATCAAAAAAACACAGCTTTGAGTAAGGTGACCATATCACAATTTTCTCATAAATGGACTCATCTGACAGCTAGAAAACATTACTCTATCTACTTTCAAATATTCATACGCAAAGTCATGTGATCTGCAGCTGTCACTTTTGATAAATATTATCAATACTGTGATCGCTCCCCTGCCCCTCATTCCCTAAGTTTGTGTCAGGAGGCCCCTTAGGGAGTTGGAGGTTTGGGATTGACACAGAAGGTGGTGTAAAACTGGTTAGAAGGTTAGATTACTGGTTTACTAGCTTTAGCAGATCACGGTACAATAGTGAATAGGTCGAATAGAAGGTATGGTCGTCGAAGTGCAACTGCTCCTGAGCAGCACGCTTAACTTCAGAGTCTTTAGTATGACTACTATACACCATCACTAAATGCACTCATTCACGACACACTATGACAACTCTCAACAATCAATGGCCCAGAACTACCCCATTCTCATCCTGTCGCCATATTGAGTCTTACCTCCCATTTACATCCACAAACCAATTGGAACAAAGCTATGTAGTTCCCAAGAAGGCTGAAACCGTTGAAGTCTTTGTTCTTGCAGGGGTCTAGTTTTGATGGCCGTATTGTCTTAGGCATCATTCTAGCAAGAGACCAGACTGCCGATGACGGGGAGATCGTGGTTCGATGCCGGCCGGGTTTACTGGGGTTGGTTTTTACTAAATGGTTTCTCACTCTGGCCATACAAATGCAGGTACCCTTAATCTACATTCAACCTTCCTCATTCTTAACCAATTAGCTTAGATTACATAGGCATATAACTCGGATGGGTAGTAAGACGCTGTGCTAAAAAAAAGTAATCAAAAGTAATCATGCTGGGGCTTGAATCCAGGCCAAATTCACTGGTACGAGTCCAACACATTAGCACAGTCGTTAACGCATATGTCAACTTGAGTTATAGGTATCGGGTTCTACTCCCAAGAAAATCGAAGATTTATCATTAGTAAATTATCGGATATAGGACTAAATATTGTGCTTTTCTTTTTAAAAAAATTTAGCACAGTGTCTCACTACACGTTTGGGTTAAACGTTTGTGAACTAATTATGCTAATGGATCTGGGATGAGGAAGGTTGAATTTTAGAGGAAGTGTGCCCACATTTGTGTTGAGAAAGAGTGGGAAATCATTTAGAAAAAACCACCCTCTGTACACCCGACTGCGGTCAAACCAATATCTCCCTGTCATTAGCAGTCTGGTCTTGCGAGAGCATGCGGCCACTGACGTGTGTTTTGCCATAGTAGTAAGATTCTGTTATAACAGTTTCAAAAGTTGCTAAAACTGGTTTCATTTGTCAAGTCCCTTGAACTGAAGCTGTTATTTTGACATATTTTATCAGTACCTATAAAATAACACTAACAATATTGTTAAATGAACACGAAATAATATGTTTTTATTTTCCTACCAGCAGTCTAGAATACTTTAATGACACTTTAAGCTTGAATATATAACTGTATCATTTATATTTTATTTATATAAGGGGGCAAATTTATGCAAATTTTCTTTTGGTATGTTTTCAAATCCATACTGAATTATTTTGAATTAAAATATCAAAACTATTTACAGGATATTTAAAAAACACAACTAAAGTGTCAATTTCTTTAGATCATAATTTTTTTTATGGACATAAAAGGTCATTTTTAACCTGTTGAAAAGTTTTCAATTTCAGGATAGCAAAAATTGTATTTATTTTGCTATTGCACATATGTCATTCAACTGTTGAACCACAAGGAAAACTGGTCAAAACCAGTTTTAACAGGTTTTATTTTCGCAATGAGAAAAAGTATTTAGTTTAAACCAGTATTTGATTTATTAAAAAAAACTAATGACATTTAAACCTGTTTAAAGTCTAGTGTCTTAACATAACCAATATTAATATTTGATAATTCATCTTATAATAAGGAAATAGAACTTAACTCTAGGATTTGTTTAAATTTGTTTGAGATAACATATATAACTTAGCCTATGCATACATTTGAGGAGTGATTAGTATTATTTTGTTTAAATTATTTCATGAAATCTTAGTTTAGTTAATAATCAACCATTTAATTGATCCACTTCTTTAAAAATGATTAATATGGCTTTATTCTTGTTTGATAAACTTATTAAATAAATGTTTTGCAAGTTTATTTTTGTGAATCATAAGTTTGATTACTAATTAGTTGAATGATTAAATATAAATTTTGCAGTATTTTATCTTATTAATCAAAGAAATTTGGATTTAGTAATTTATTAAGGACTGGTAAAGATTGTGTGAGCTACTGTGGCTATACAATAAATGCAAGTAAATTATATTAGTTAAATATAGTTAATTTAATATTCACATGTAATATAATGTTTTTAAGGTATAATATTAAAATATAAATAATTCCTCAATGCATCTTTGAATATCAAATAAGTTCTTATCTATATTACACTAGGATTAGATAGTTACTGGTACCCTATTATTTTAGATGTAATATTTATTCATACTAGAGTTGTAACAGTTATAATCTTGAAACTCAAATAATTTGACAGTATTTGGTCATTTTAGTCAAAACTGTCCTGTAATTGATAATCCACATTAGGGCCTATATCATTCATAAGGCGGACGTCTTGGTCATTGAGAAAGTATAAATCACTTTCACGCCACACAACTTCAAATACATTGGACTGTGTCGTTTTATATGTATAAGAATTTTAAAGATCAAGTTTTTTGAAAGTAGATTTAATAGTAAATTTAATTAATATAATATAGTGAGTTAGCTCCAAATGAAACAAATTTAAAGGCTTGATTTTAGGCTCAAATTACTTAGGCCTCCTTTAAGAAACAAAATTTTTGGGCCAAATTATAATTAAGTAACTATTAGCACATATTTACAGAAATACTTAAAAAATAAAAATTCACCCAGAAATATTTGACCAAACATCAAAATTTCTGTTGGCATAGAAAATTTATTCTAGTAGCTGCCACAATTCAAAATGGTACTAATACACTTTTTAGTATAGAACCTAGTATTATCACTATTAAATGGAAAGCCTATATTTGTGTGTGTGCGTGCACATTTTCAAATATTACACTACTTGCTAGTTACACACATAGTTATTCAACATGGTAAAAGGACCACAATGGGTTTAGTTGAAACTAGGCCTAGTAACAATAGTGAAATCAAAATTTCCCATGCATTGGAGTTCAGAATTTAAGGTCTCCATTGAGTTCAGCAGTCAAGTTCAATAGAGTTCAATATCTTAAGAGTTCAAAGTTGAAGATCACTATATAGTTCAGAGTTGGTCACTATAACTCAAAGTTTCTCGCTATATAGCTCAAAGTTTCTCACAATATAGCTCATAGTTGAAGGTTACAATATAGCTCAAAGTTGAAGGTTACTGTATAGCTCAAAGTTGAAGGTTACTATATAGCTCAAAGTTGAAGGTTACAATATAGCTCAAAGTTGAAGGTTACAATATAGCTCAAAGTTGAAGGTTACAATATAGCTCAAAGTTGAAGGTTACAATATAGCTCAAAGTTCAAGGTCACTATATAGCTCAAAGTTTCTCACAATATAGCTCAAAGTTGAATGGTCACTATATAGCTCAAAGTTGAAGGTCACTATATAGCTCAAAGTTGAAGGTTACTATATAGCTCAAAGTTGAAGGTTAATATATAGCTCAAAGTTGAAGGTTAATATAGCTCAAAGTTGAAGGTCACTATATAGCTCAAAGTTGAAGGTCACTATATAGCTAATAGTTGAAGGTCACTATTGAAAGATCCCTCCTTCACTAATCTCTATTATTTTCAATATAATGTCAATTACTATAAATGTTTGTTGATGAAATGAGCCTTCTAAAGCAATGGGCATGGATGCACCTCGACTATTAACTCACTCTATCGGTAGGGACACAGATTACCCTCTCAGGACCTCTGAGTTAGGCTCGAGTGGCTAAACACTTGAAAGGGGAGGAGCGACTACCTTACATTGACTACCACGTGTAGTTTAGTTTCAAAATTTACCAAAGGGAAAATTAACATTTATTTTAACCTCCAACCTGGCATTCAAGACATTTCTAAATAAAGATGATTATGATGATGACTACGGTGATGACACATACATTATGATTTATGACACAACATTAACATATGGTAAATTACCAGCTATAAAAAAAACACAAATGATATCAAACTAGAAGTTAAGTCTTTTCAAATTATTCTGGAAGGTCGAGCACACTATCGTTAACGACTTGTGACGGATACAATAATAGTAAAACACTCTTCAATAAAACCTTATAGTACTAAAATCAATTAACTCTGTCCAAATGTTTGAACCTTTTGTTTATACCCCTGACATAGTTAATTTCCAGGGCTTTCATCTGTTTGCGTGAAAAGTTGGCACTGCTGTTTAATTTACCATTTAACCCAGTACTATTTACTGGATACTAATGTGAAATATTGTCCGCCAGAATAATTATTTCCTTAGTCCAAGACGGTAAAGCCAACTTTTTCAGTCCGGGAACAAATCCAGCCGAGTTATCCCCGTGGATAGGGGTGGATCCAGATCATTTTCATAGGGGGGTCATAATTATAAATAAATTAGTTACTTGCAATGCTAGATTTCTGTTTGAAGCCATTTAATAGTTTCTCATTCATATTTGATCTTATGTATGTTTTAAACAGTGGTCATCCCCTCCAATTTTTTAAAATCAGATAGTTTTTATAAACTATTTGGATTGAACCTCCTTCAACAATTTTTTGAAAAATGGTTCACTCTAAAAGCTATGAGTAGTCTTCGCTTTGATTTTAAAAAAAATAGATTTTTTTATAAACCATTTAAAGTGGTCCTCACATATAAATTTTTTATATTTGGATACCCCTCGAAGCTATTTAAAGTGATCCTCACCTTAATTTTTTACGATATTTATATACCTCTACAAGATAATCTTTGAAGTGGTCTTCCACCGAAAACATTTTGAAAATTGATTTATTTCAGATTCTAAGCTATTTGGGGTGGTCCTCGCCTGAAAATTCTTCAAAATGACATGCATTTAGAAGATATTTGGAGTTGTCCTCCCCTCGACATTTTTGAAATTTTGAAGACCTTGGAAGCTATTTAGAGCTTTCCTCCTTTGACTTTTTCTGCCAGTTAGATGCCTCTAGTCTATTAGTTATTTGATGCAGTCTTTTCCGGCAAATGTTTGACAATAGAATGCATCTAGAAGTCATTTGGAGTTTGATTTAAGGCCATCTTTCAGCTTCATATTTGATAATATCAGAGGATTTGAAATATATCTGGGGGGCTATTACAGGGGGGCAAAGTCTCCCACAGTTCCACCTCTCTTCTGTTCACACATAATCTATATTCAGTATTTGTGGATGAACTGCTCTTAGGTGATTATTAGTTTTCTTTGATTTGTGGTAGTCTACTGTCTATATGCAGACAAATGTTTGTTGCTCGCTAAGCACGACAATTATTTGTACATGAAAACAAATATTTTTTTCACACTTGCGTGAGCCATATCAAAAATTGAATAAACGTGGACAAATAACAAAAGTATGGACCCGGATAAAGAGGTGTCTGCGCGTAAAAAGATTTAAAAAAAATTGTATAATTTATCTGTGTTGTATTTTCTTTCTAAAATTTTAAGTTTTGTTTTTTGTATTGGATTTCTAACTTCCACAGGGAGGTCAACTGACCCTTTGACCCTCCCTGAATCCGCGCTTGCCCCCAGATCAAAGTCCTTGAGGATTGGCTACTCGCCGGTACTATCGTGGGAGGAAATATAAAATAGTCTTGCTCTACTCGTACCTTGTAGGTTGTACTCAACCTGAGACGAAATCCACAGGTTCTCATGTGGCAGAAACTTCCAGGAATTCCTTCAACAGAACCAGGAAACGGATAGTTAAGCAATCTCGGGAAATGCCCCACAGACCTCCTTTCTGCACACACTGAGATACTAATACTACTTAATAACTGAGCACTTTCCCAAACCCAAACTTGGGCTTTACCGCGTGGCTTGTCCGTTTTGTCAACAGCATGCTGCTGGCAACCCATCTCTTTTCCATAAAAAAAAAATTTCCGTCCGCTTTGACTTCCATGTGTACCAACCCTCAAAACACAATGTCCATCACGGCCTTAATCATAATTACATTTTATTACATGAAACATACACTTAGTTAATTATAAACTAGGAAGGCTATTTTTCTACCAGAAGCTTGAGCCTAAACAGTTCTCCAACTCAAAAAGTACATTCCTGTGGTATAAAAAGTGGGAAATACGCTAACAAAACAAAATACACACAAACCAAACACAAGCAAAGTTATATTTCATATAAATTTGAAATTTCCCCCCTAGGTCTTAGTATTAAACTAAAATACTAATTGAAGTTTATTATTTTACAAAATAAGAACATTCTCCTAAATAAAACCACTCTAGTCAAAAGGTAGTTTCTGGCTGGGGTTGATAACAAAAGTATTTGGTCGGAAGATTGAATGACCTTTCCTTCCACCAAGAGGTTCCCTCTTCTTCCAACACATGACAGCCTCCAGAAATGCCTGGTCCATGTTTCAGTGTGTCTAGATAGATGGCACAGTCGGACAGTCACTTACATTATATAGTTCAGAGTTGAAGTTCACTCACCATATAGCTCAAAGTTGAAGGTCACTCACTATATAGCTCAGACTTGAAGGTCACTATATAGTTCAAAGTTGAAGGTCACTCACTATATAGCTCAAAGTTAAAGGTCACACTATAGCTCATATTTGAAGGTCAGCTTATAGTTCAGAGATTATGGTCACTAAATAATTCAAACTTTAAGGTCAATATAGAGTTCAAAGTTGAAGGTTACTATATAGCTCAGACTTGAAGGTCACTATATAGCTCAAAGTTTAAGGTCATCATGTAGTTGATCACTATTGGAGTCATATATGAATAAAACATCTTTACGCTTAAAAAATTTATAATAACAATTTCCATTTAATCATATGTCAACAAGGAAAAGTCAGGAAAATGTTTGGGATTTTTCACATATTAACTAAAAAAATCTTAAGTTTTATTAAATTTAGACAAAATTACATTTTTCTTCCAGTTATTATATAGGCCTAGGCCTACCACAATTTTTTTAACACACTTTAGCATATTAATCTTTATTCTCAAGATAAGCATATGATTTTCATGTTGTCTTTCCAACCCTCTACCAAGTACCTTCGGCCACAGTCGAGTCATGGTTAGTGCATGCGTGATAATTCATTTACGTGATAGGAAGAAGAAACTAATAAATAAAGTGTATCACAACAATTTTAAACTGTACATGTGTAAGGCAATCTTTTAATGGCTCAATATGATATTTTATAATACTCTAAAGATCACTTCCATCCTATAATCTTTGTTAGTCATGTACTTTCAATAGATACATTGATTTGTGCTAAGTAAAATGATTGGATTTCACTAAATAAAAATTTGTAGTTTGGTATTAAGTCAGTAAGTAATTCTTTTTTAATGGTAAAAAAATACTCAAAAACTAAATGAAAAAATTACTGCTAAATTTCTCTTTCTTAAATTTAAAATATTTGCCCTTGGCCAAACTCTGTCTTTACCATTGATTGAGGGAAATATATTTTTGGAATAGGAATATTAGTTTAAAAAATTGTAACAGTACAGTTGATGCTATTTTTTTCAAGCTATTTCAGGCAAAGAACGATTATGTCTGCTACTTTATAAATCTATGTATAGTTCTTATATCATTATTTCTAATTTAAATTAATCTAATTGACCATTATCTATACAGACGGGCCCAAAAAAATTTATACACACTTTAACATTAAAAATATTACTCTGAAATCGTAACTAAGTCCTGTATTCATACAAAAATATAATTTACTTGAGAGGTGTCCTTGAATTTTGAAATCAATGTAGGTGTTCAAAGTGGCCACCATCAGCATCCAAACAATATTGATGCCACCGAACTGCTCCACAAACTACGTTCTGTAATGTGTCCAGTGTGATGGCTGCATACAACATTTTGATATTTTCTCATAGTGCATCCAGTGGAGCTTGTTTTTTCTTTAGGGTCCCCCAAAAGTATAAGTCAAGAGGTGTTAGGTTCGGGGACCGTGGTGGAAACTCGACAGCACCTCTTCGACCTATCTATCGTCCGGGTAGAGTTTCATCCAGATACCTCCTGACATCTTGATGGTAGTTGGGTGGGATGCCATGTTATTGCGAATAAAAGCGCTCGTCCCCAAACATCTCTTGGATGTCAAGTAAAATTGATGTCTTAAGCATATCGAGAAACAGCGAACCGGTAACTGTGTCTTCAAAAAAGAACAGTCCAATCACCACACCGTGCTGGAGGTATCTGGAGTTGTTGCTGTTCAAGGTCGCCTGGAACGTCCTTTATGCACATTGCCAACAGTACTGTCAACTTCAAATTTATCTCGAATAAGCGCAATTGTTAGACGTGTCGCTGGCTGTGTTCCAAAATTATTCTGCCATTGTCGTTGTACCTTTCTAATGTTTTCAAACTTAAAGTACTAATTCAACATTGCCTTTCGTTGTTCAAATGACAACCTTGCTTCAGCCAGGTTTCTTCACTGTCCTATCGTTCAAGGACATCGGTGCCATCTATTGAGACAACATTAAACTACACTCTCGCCCTAAAAAAAAAATTTCATTTCAATTTATTCCAAAGATATTGACAAATAAAGAGTGTACATACTTTTTTTTGGGCCCCTTTCTATTAATAAAATGAAGAGTTTGTCTGTCAAGAACATTGCGTGATATCTTCCAAATGCAGAGGTTTGATATTTTAAAATTAGTAGCCCCATATACATGAACTTATCCACCTCGAAGTGGGAATGTTACCATTATGATTGCATTTTTTTATTTGGATAAAAATCGGGTTCGAAATAATAAAATGAAGAGGTTTTTTTTTCTGTCTGTTTAAACCAAAGCAAAGTGTTGCCCAAAGTAACCCGCAATGTTTCAGGTGGCTACCCTGGGAAACAATAGTATTTTTGTTTTATATTGGTGACCTGGTGGTCTAGGGGTAAGGTGTCAGACTTCTGTGCTGAGGGTCCGGGGTTCAATCCCCGGTCCCGGCACAGATTTATCTGATTGCCAAACCCTTCCTTCACCTCTGACAAGATGTGTATTAATCACAACTTGTGAATGTGAGGAATGCCAGGCCTCCACCGTGGTTCGGATTCCACGTTAAACTGTAGGTCCTCCATTTCATCTCACAATCATCCTACCATTACACATTAGCGTAAGTGAGTATAACCCAAACGGGTAGTAAGACGCGGTGCTAATAATAATAATAATAATAATGTTTTATTTCACATGTGTAAAAATCATTTTACAATGTTTAACCCAAATTTTAAATATTCAGATATTCATTTTAATGCACTAATAAAAGTTAATAAAAACATGTGTTGCGATATTTCAATGACTAACAATAAATTGTACAAGTGTTAGCTTCCACAATTTTTTTTATAATGTAGACACAAATTCTTACAATGTAGCTTGTTTTATCAAACTTGTGTGGGTTGCATACTCTTTTATAAAGACCTTTCAACTAAATTTATAAGATTTATGTTTTTTTTCTTCACCAACGAAACCACTAAAAAAACCTGGTGCTATAAATATAGAGCAAGCTTTCCCTTGTTCCAGATGCGGGCAAGTCAACCATCGGGGGCCAGATCATGAACCTAACGGGGATGGTGGACAAGAGGACTCTGGAGAAATACGAGCGAGAGGCCAAGGAGAGGAGCAGAGAGACTTGGTACCTATCCTGGGCCTTGGACACAAACCAGGAAGGTGGGATAATGGGTTGAAAACATTTTTTTTATGTTCAAGCAAGTTTTGAGCTATTTTGTAAACTAGCTTCAGTGGATCTGGGCTCGAATCATGGCCAATGTACCAAGGGTGGTTTTACCTAAATGATTTTTCACTCTACCTCCACCCAAATGTGGCTACACTTCCTCTAATTCACCATACTCATCCTTAACCCATTAGCTTAGTTAGTACTTAAGTGTATAACCTACAAGGATGATAAGACATGGTGCTAAAGAAGTAAGAGAGATTCTAGGTTTAAGGGAAATATAAATATTTACCCTTGTCTAAAAAAATAAAAATACACAAGTAAAAATATAATTTGTGTCTTAGAACGCGAGAAGGGCAAGACTGTGGAAGTGGGGCGGGCCTATTTTGAAACTGAGAGGAAACATTTCACTATTCTCGATGCCCCGGGACACAAGAGTTTTGTCCCAAATATGATTGGCGGGGCAGCTCAGGCGGACCTTGCGGTTCTGGTAAGTACAAAATAATTACAAAATGGTGTTAAAAATAATTGGAGAGATGGATCGAATCTATTATTTTTTGAAATTTTAATTTTCATTTTGGTGCTTTCGAATCTTGAATTCATAACAGAATCTTGAAAAAAAAAATGTACCTAAGTGTGAATCAGTTAAAAGAAAATTATATACAATAGAAATAGTAATATATGTCTATAAGGAAAACCTCTTTTTGCTTTATGAAGTAATTGTATTATATTTGCAAGAAGGTACAGGAAAGGTGGATAGAAACATATAAAAGGGACGAACACAATATGGCTTTTACAATGAAATTGAAAAGAAGAACACAGTTCACACTTTACATTGCTGCCATTGGACAAAGAGGTAATGGCTGCCTCTTAAAGAAAATCGATTGTCACCGCCCACTCCTCCGACCTAGGTTTCATTCTATCGGAACTCATCAGGGAAGAGTGTGAAACGCAAAACACAACTTCCTAAAAGAGGAAACAAAATAAACACAAATGGGAGGAAATGGAAAATTGTAAAGAATGATAGTACACAAAGATAGGAACGTGTAAAAAGTGTGGTTTTTTCCTATCTTTGTGTCCTATCATTCTTTACAATTTTCCATTTTCTCCCTTTTGTGTTTATTTTGTTTCCTCTTTTAGGAAGTTGTGTTTTGCGTTTCACACTCCTCCCTGATGAGTTCCGAAATAATGAAACCTAGTCAGGGAATTGGCCTGTGATGATCGATTTTCTTTAAGAGGCAGCCATTACCTTTTTGCCCAATGACAGCAGTGTAAAATGTGAACTGTGTTCTTCTTTTCATTGTAAAAGCCATATTGTGTTCGTCCCTTTTATATGTTTCTATCCACCTTTCCTGTACCTTCTTGCAAATATAATGGAAATAGTAACTGATTGTTAACATTCAGACTTTCAGTTCAATACTAAGTTAATAGTAAGGGGTCTGGTTGTTAAGTCTTACCTGTAATAATGTTGGGGCTGATCCACCAATAAGCAGTATTAGAGATATAAAATAAATTTCAATTCAACATTTTGAAAAAAACATTTAAAACAAATTAAATCTCAAATATTATAGTTTCTCTAATCCCTGAATCTTGAATATCTCTAAGGATTCAAGAGTTCCTTCCCTATCCTTAAAAATAACTAGCCTGTGTTGTTCATCTAGTTAGTGTTTTCTTTGTTCCTTAAAACTAAATAAATATGACAATCATCATCATCAACTGTTTCCATTCTGTAGTTGGGTCAGTTTAGTAAAATGCCTCCATCTTACTCTATTTTTCCAACACTCTTCCTCCTTTAATTTCTTTCATTCTTCTCCTCTCACTTGAACACTTTCTGTTATCTGCTTCTTCCATGTCTTTCTTGGTCTCCTTTGTGTTATTCTTCCTACATATTTCATTTCCAACATTGTATTTGCTATTATCTCCTTTTCCATCCTCATTACATGACCATACCATCTCAGTCTTGCTTCTTCTATCTCACTGTACCCCCTGTACCCTAACTCTTTCCAGGATAACTTCATTCCTAATCTTGTTTCTCCTCATGACAGCTAAAATGCTCCTCACAAACTTAACTTCCATGGCCACCACTTTCCTAGTCTCTCTTACGTTCATCGTTCATGTTTCTGCTGCAAAATATATTCGAATATGAGAGGATAAAGAGGTAAACCATTCTACAGTGCTACTAAACCTTCATCAAGAAAATCATTTTGTTTGTGCTGCCAATTTCTTAAACAAAGCAAAGTTTCTTCTGTCATTTGGTTTTTAATTCGTTCAGTTTTACTAAAATTGTACATTTTAACAGTTTAAAGTTTAAAATTTAGTTCAAAATTGGAAGGAAAATTTTATATTTGGTTTCTAGATAGACTAGTTTTGACCCCTCTCTATCTTTTAAGCATAGCCATTCACTCATTTTAACTATGTAGGCTTTATTTGTGCTGATTATGCAATTTCAAACATACATGCTTTTTTTTAGGTTATATCGGCGCGAAAGGGTGAATTTGAAACCGGTTTTGACCGAGGCGGACAAACGAGGGAACATGCCATGTTAGCTAAGACAGCTGGCGTTAAACACCTTGTAGTCCTCGTAAACAAAATGGATGACCCAACGGTGGAGTGGTCAGAAGGTCGCTTCAACGAGTGCCGAGATAAAATACTCCCCTACCTCCGCAAGCTTGGTTTCAACCCTCAGAAGGATCTGACCTTCATACCATGTTCCGGGCTAATGGGTCTTGGCCTTAAAGATCAGTTGGAGGAGTCCCAGTGCCCTTGGTACAGGTGAGTCGGACTTTGGTAGACATCAGGAGATATTTATCAGGGCATTAAAAAAAAATGTATGTAAAAAATAAATTATTATTTGAGCTGTCATTCTATCATTTAAAAAGCTTTTTGGTTAACTTTAGCAACAAGATTTTGAAAGCAAAATAAAAATATGATGAATGTTCAAACTTATGTGAAGTTTTTTTTAATGTCAGATAAATATGTTAACAGGGTTGCCACACACCTGGAAAATTGGGAGAGCCGAGAAAATACAGGAAATTTTGAAAATTTAGTAAAAATACAGGAATATATTTGGGACATTTAACTGAAAACTTAAACTGTAGGTAGCTCTTTGGATGGACAAAATAGTGAAGTAAATAACTAAGCACACTGATTAAAAAAAGGTCTTATTACCCCTTAAACTAGGGCTGTGAAGTGACAGAAGATGTATTTCCTCATCAATCTTAAATCATAATGTTTTAAACATAAATTACATTACTAGTCAGTTTGATTTACATTTTATTACACTTTTCTTCAATCTAAGCTGTTTGGAAAAAATGGGAATTCCTTCTGGAAAACCTGAAAAACACGGGAAACTTGGTAGAAAGAAAATAGTGGCAACCCTGGTTAACTCATCATCAACTGCTTCCAGCCTGTGGCTTGGTCCATTTAGTAAAATGCCTCCATCTTCCTCTTTACTTCCACCGTTCTTCCACCTTTAATGGCTACAGTTATTATCCTCTCATGTGCACACATGCTGTTATATGAGCCTATATGTTATCTAGAAGTGGTAATTAGATTCTATAATGTTGCATGTGCACTCATAAGACATGTTGGGTGACTTTCTGCCTCTAAAAAGACTGTCTTGTGCATTGGTTTCGATTACAACATTTTTAAAGGTGTGGCCCCAATTTTTGTATCTGGGGAGACCATCGCGGCTTCTTGATAACCTACAAAGTGTTCAAATTCTAGTTTTTGTATGATTTTTTCAATTTATCTAACTTCTCTTCTGGGTTATCCATACACCTAATTGCACTAGTCGGGTGGATATAATTTAGAAGAAATGTATCCTTATTTGCATGATGGAAGAGGAAGAAATCGTTAAAGTTGTTTTGAGGATGGTTTTTATTTTCCTAGTTTTTTCCCCACTCTGTCTATGCAATTGTTAATACATTTCCTCTAAAATATATTTTACTCGTCTATATCTTAATTATTTTTTTTGGTCATTGCTTCTTACTGCCCGTTGGGGTTTACATACCTGTACTAACCATGTTAATATGTTTGAGATAATGAAGGTTGAATTTAAGGTAAGTAGACCAGCATTTGCCTGAAATAAACCACTCCCAGAACACCCGAACAGGTTTAGAACCCCGATTTCACCGTCATTGGCAGTCCAGTCTATTGCGAAAGTGACTACTAAGTGGTTTTCCACTCTCCCTCCATGCACTTAGTATAAATTCAATCTTTCTCATTCCTAGCTCATTAGTATAATTAGTACATAGGCATAAAGCCTGAACAGGCAGTAAGAAAAAAAGTAAGATGTGGTAGAAAAACCAACATTGAGTCATGAACCTTTTTGTTTTTTAATTTTTGTAGAGGAGATGCCTTCATCCCTTTCATAGACTCTCTGCCATCACTGAACCGCAAGATGGGTGGACCGTTTGTGATGCCCGTTGTAGACAAATATAAAGACATGGGGATGGTTGTGATGGGCAAAGTGGAGGCGGGGGAAGCCAAGAAAGGACAGTCCTTGCTGCTCATGCCCAACAGGGTAAGTTGACAGTTGACGTCTTCTTCCCACAGCTTGGAGCGGCCATTCTTGGTGCTAAACACTAATTTTTATGTTGATACCAAAAAGAAGATATTAACCAAAAATTAACTAGTTTATTTTCACTTTATTAATTATAATAATTTTTATTCGTATATTTAAGTGGTAATTTATGGGAGTGGCGTTTTTATGTTTGTCCTATAAATATGTGGAATGAACCACTGATTGGCAGCATAATGGCTCGGCCCTACTGTAAAACACATTTCAATTATAAATTTTTATATATATTAGAGTGGCATCAAATCCACTATTCTACAAATTTGAATCTCCAAATCACCTTTGAATCTTGAAAAAAAAGTATGAACCTATAAGGAAATATAAATGTAATAGAATATCAGAAAATACAAATAGTAACTAAATGTCATCATTCATACATTCAGTTAAGTGTTAAATTACTGGTCTGGGGCCTGGTTGTTAAGTTCATCCTATAATTATAATTGATTCTGAATCACCACTGAACAGTATTATACCTTTAAAACAAATTTTAAACATTTGATTCTCTAATATTCTTAAGGATCCAAGGGTCCCATCCCTAATGTGCGTATATATGTTCCCTTCAACCCCACTCAAGGTCACACTGGTGTTTCCATCTCACCGCAAAAACCAGCTGTTGAAGTTTTGTTTTTCTAGTGTGCTATTGTTTTTATGTGAATTTACTCACAATTTTGACCAAAGTAAACATAACACGCTAAGACTTGACTCTTAGACACACATGAGAAAGGTGAGACATTAATAAAATTAGCTACTAAGTATTCTTTGGGTAAGTCTGCCATTTTTGATGTAAATTAAAATGCCAAGATGATGTAGGTATGTGTTTCAAGGCCAAATCAATAAAACTTATAAAAATAAATGCACGGAAAATAATTCTATCATACTATTTTTTTTTATAATTCCTTCATAATTCGAGTATCCTTCACAATTTTATGTTTGAATTAGCAATACCATGCTGTATTTTCAAATCGCAAGTCAGCTATTTTTTCAAATCCTCAGATCTAAAATATCCTTAAAGATTCGAGAACTCTAAAACACCCATCCCCAACTTTTACCCGTTGATGGTGCTGATAGTTTATTGGCCAATGCGAGTGTCTGGTTGTGTATTTCCAGACAACAGTGGTGGTGGATCAGATGTGGTCAGACGACGAAGAAGTGACGACAGTAGGGCCTGGGGAGAACGTCAAAATAAAACTAAAAGGAATTGAAGAGGATGATGTATCGCCCGGTTTTGTCCTCTGCGACAGTGCCAACCCCATTAAGACTGGAAGAATATTCGATGCCCAGGTTGGTATATTACATTTAGTGTGCATTGTAGACCAATCTATTTTCCCCTGTGAAAAGAGGAAAATGCTTAACACTGCTGCCACTGACAGAATAAATTCTGCCTGAACGAAACTTCCCATTACCGGTCACTCCATCAACTCGGTCATTTTAATCTGAAATCTTAAGGAATGAACTTGTGAAACTTTGCCAGAGTTTTGACAACTAAACCTTTCTCTAAGGGTTAAGAAGAATTGACAAATTTTATTCACGAGACAAAAGTAGCTGAAGGTAAGTAGAATCACATAAAAAAAATACCCAAAATTATTTAATCGTTCCTATTTTATTGCAAAATCGTCCTTTAAAAAAACCTCGTATGTTACATAACTATATAATTTTAGGTAATTTGTTGAATATAATTTACAAAATGCTGTCGTGCAAACATAATTAACAAATTAATTTTCATCCTATCTAAGATAATAAATTAAGTTACTATCACAAAATTTAATTTAATTATTATTTTATATTTGAAAGAAGGTGCAGGAAAGGTGGATTAAAGAATATAAAAGGAACAAATCTCATCATTTCAGAACATTAATTTGTAATGTAAATAACCTTAAAAAAAAAGGTCCAAATATAACATAAATGTGTAATTTAACTTTAAATATTATTATTGACAAAATTTCGTAATTGTTGAATCCATAATTTTACTATCAAATCGAACCCTACAATATTTGAAGCTTCGCCCATCCCCCTATGATTATTTTATCTTTTTTTACTATGGATGTTTTTTTAATGCTTGTTTCAGGTTGTAATCTTGGAGCATAAGAGTATAATTTGTGCAGGCTATTCGGCTGTAATGCACATTCACTGTGCAGCAGAAGAAGTTACAGTAAAAGTAAGTCTCTACTAGAACAATATTATAATCATCCCCTGAGATTCCCCACAGGTAAAAGAGTTTCTTTCTCTCCGCCTAAGAGACAGGGCAGTTCTGCTGTAACCTTAGACATTTCTAGACGTCTGAAAATGTTCTCATTTATTTAACTAAAATTGTATTTTCTTCAAACATTTGCAACAATTTATTCTGTGACTCAGAAAATACGTTTTTCTAGAAATGTCACATTTCCAATTCTTAACTATTAACCCCAAATTTTTATTTCAATTTTGCATAATTTATTATTTCTCTACTTTTTTCTTTGTACAGATATATATACCAAAAATATATTAGCAAAGAATTTAAAAAGTATATAAGTAGTTTAAAAAAATATATAACAACATGACTATGACATTAAAGTTTTGTTGTTTACATTAACAATCTGCTGGCACTAAAATGAAATGGCACCAAAAATAATAATATAGACATTGAAAAACTAGTCATTTAAAAATGTTGCTGTTTTGTAGCAATGCCAGACCTTTCATTTTATAGGATTTGAGGTATTGAAAATAGTGCTATTAGATTGATTTTTGATTATTAAGATAAAAGCAAGGATCGAGTTTGAGTTATTTTGTATTTTTACACCTCTACTAGCTTCTTAATGTTTGACAGAAAATAGGATTGAAACAATGCACTACGCTTGCACCTTGTTTTTACTTCCAGGCTGGCGTTTATGTCGGAAGATCTCCATTAATAAAATGTTTATGAATCCATGGTTTACAAATTAAAATTAGCAATATTATTTTATTTCTAACTAATGTTTTCCATATTCTTAGATGTTACTTGTTTTTAATAACCTTTTAAACTTTATAAACATTTAAAATCAAGTTTTGACTATTTTCTCCTTTAAACTCTTTAAAACAAACTTTGTGTTTGCGATTTTAACTGTAAATTATTCTATTGTTTCAAAATATATTTATTAATCTACTCCATTTTTACTATTACATTTGTGTTTAGTTCTATTTATTGTCAAACATCAATAATTTAACAGTGCCTCAGGACAATATCAAAATGTATTCTAGAATAATTTAACCTCTACTAGCTGTTTGTGTGTATTTATAACAACTGCCTATATTTGTCCCTCCCGCAGGCCTTAATCTGCCTCGTAGACAAGAAAAGTGGAGACAAGTCTAAGACGAGGCCCCGTTTTGTCAAGCAGGACCAAGTAGCCATCATGAGAGTGGAGTGCGCGGGGGTTATCTGCATGGAGGTGTTCAAACTCTTTCCGCAGATGGGCAGATTCACCCTAAGGGATGAAGGTAATGGTGGTTTGTTGCCTTAGAGACATATGTTACACTCAAAACAATTATCTCATCAAAAAACAAACCAGGATGAAAAGCTACACTTCTTTCATGGTAACTTTGGCCTCTTCTGAAAGTTATAAAGTTTATTAAAACTTGGTTATACATTCCTGCATGCGAAAAATATGTTTTGCCACTTTGACGAATAATGTAAATTAACTTAATGAGTCTAATGAGCATATATATGTTCAAAGCAGAAAAATATAGAACTATTTTAGTGACTTTTAAGCTCAGAAAAGGCCCAAGTTATTGTGAATAGTTCATACCAATATGTTTTACTCTTAAGATGTCACCATCTTGACTATAGTAAACATATTCTGAAAATTGAAAAATGACACCTGGACACGGGAATCGAACCCGGGACCTCTGGCTTAGTACGCCAATGCTCTAACCACTGAGCTATCCAGGATTCGTCCCGTGGCCTGGGTCATTCTTCACTCATATTTTAAGGCAGAGTCTATGATGGACTGACGGAAATCGTCGGCTACAAGTATGTGATTATATTAATATCACGAGCCATCGGATAACGCAGCCATCTGCGACTCGGTAGTTGGCTGTTATGCTGCCATTTGCACAATTA
>CABFWB010000429.1:156858-197186 GCA_902151455.1 Timema bartmani | reverse complement strand
AACAGCCAACTACCGAGTCGCAGATGGCTGCGTTATCCGATGGCTCGTGATATTAATATAATCACATACTTGTAGCCGACGATTTCCGTCAGTCCATCATAGACTCTGCCTTAAAATATGAGTGAAGAATGACCCAGGGCACGAGACGAATCCTGGATAGCTCAGTGGTTAGAGCATTGGCGTACTAAGCCAGAGGTCCCGGGTTCGATTCCCGTGTCCAGGTGTCATTTTTCAATTTTCAGAATATGATATCTAGGTGGAGTAATCCCCACTAATAAGCATAAATAATAGCTCTGGCTATTAATTCTTTATAGTAAACATGTTTATTAAATTCTGTCAAAAAATACCAAGCATTTAAAAAAAAATCTTTAACCTCCCACTAAAAAAATGCTTTACAAAAATGTTGACAACATTTTGTCTATACTCAAATAATTAGCATTTCTAATACAGCCAAATTCAAAATTAAAGGCAATCTTTGTTAGCAGATTTGCAGAAGCTTTAATTTTAGCTATGAGGAGTTTTGCTAACAAAAATTATTTCTAAATTCCTATACTGTGATTTAAATGTGTGAGAAGAAAGTTTCTATCACCATTCCTTAACAGATTTGATGTGGGGCTGTCACACATTTGTAAAATGCAGGGGGGAAAAAACAAAAACAAAAAATTAGAATATTTATGAATTTGGAGCATTTGATTGCAAACTTTTAAGTTTTATGTGTGAAGAAAAGGTTTAACTTAAAGACCGAGTATACCATATGCTGATTGATAGCATCTTCTGTCCTTAACATGGAACTTTCTATCTATTCATGTGAGATTGCCTGCCTTTAGACAAAAGTTTTTGGCCCTCTATTTATACCGACTGAGATGTTTTATGAATGGATGTATTTTGGTGGTGAAAGTTGAAACTACTTCATTAATTCTAATGTATTATATGTGGAAGAAGGTACAGGAAAGGTGGATAGAAACATATAAAAGGAACTAACACGATATTGCTTTTACAATGAAAAGAACATAGTTCACACTTTAAACTACTGCCATTGGTCAAAGAAATAATGGAGCTGCCTCTTAAAGAAAATCGATCATTACTGCCCAATCCCCAGATCTTGGTTTCATTCTAAAAACCCTGGCATCCCTGAGGATATTATATGTTCTCCGTTTGCCCCTAAAGGTATAGTTCACTTTTGTGTAGGAAGATGGCTAGAAAAGTTACTAGGTCTACTTTCATATATTCATACGTCAAGTCATGTTATCTGCCGATGTCACTTTTGATAGATATTATCAAAAATATGTATTTAAAATAACACTAACAATATATTAAAACGTTACCAATATTGACAGCAATTTTGTTTTTTGTAACCCTCCTTATGAAAATTGGACTATAGCAAGGTTGCCTTGGTTTCACTATGGTGTAGCTCATAAGACAGGGTCATAGTATATAGTTAAGCAAGGAAAGACTCATACAATTTGTATTTTTTTTCTGTTTTCAGGTAAAACCATTGCTATAGGTAAAGTCCTGAAAGTTATCGAGTAAAATGTTCCCTACGTGATGTTTATCATGGCTAACAAGTTAAATTTAAAGAGTATGACAAATATTTATGAACTTTTTTCCACCTTACAACGTTATGTAAGTGGCAAAACAACGAGATGAACGTGAAAAAAAAAACTGAAATATCGACACCCGAGAGGAGTACAATCCGTCAAATAACGTTGTACATTTATACCGAAGTAAGCCCAAGCTACCTAACCTTCTCTTTCTGCGGGAGAAGGCCAATTCTAGAGGTTGTAAGAGCCATGTATGAACCTTTTATAACTGGGGGAAAAAAACAAATTTAAAAAAAAAGGGAAATTCCAAGTGATAAGCTAAAGTAAAAGCCCAAAGTGATAATGATGATGACGTTGAAATTTCCCTGAGGTGCTGTTTGACTTACAAGCTGGAGGTGCAGAGTATTTGTAGTGCGTGTGAAAGCGAGCTAGCAAGAATATATTACGTGACGTGTGTTTGTGTGTCTGTGTTGCAAGTCGTTCGTCAACCGTCAGTTCCTGCTCAATAACACGTACCGATGACATCTTAAGCTCGTTCACGTCATCGTCAACATGCTTTTACATAATATCTCCTATTTGTTTTTGGTTTTTTCACTAGCAATAATTATTTTATTTATGGTATAATCTGGAAACCTTGTTCTACCTTGAACTTAAAAAAAATCTACCATTAAGAATTATTTTCTTATTTTAACTCTGGCAATGCAGCTGCAGTCGATTTTTTTTTTTTTAAGTATCTGTTACTTATTGAGCATGGAATTGATTTTTCAACATTAAAATGGGAGTTTTAAGTTCATTAATAATTTCACTCTTCCATTCAATTTGCAGACAGCTTCCTACATTTCATTTAAAAAAAGTAAACTCGTAATATTTCCATCCAAGGTTTATTAATTCCGCTCTAGATATTGTATTATTTTACCAACGATAAAGTAAACATTTGAAGGTTTTGTTAACTAAACACAAAGGGATAAAACATGAATCATCTATGTAAAACAATATTTAGGTGATAAAATCCAACACAAACTGGTGATAGAAGACAGGAAAACTCAAATGGAGATCTTAAGGCGTTAATTCTGGATAGGGAATTAATCTAGGCAATGGTCAAAAGTGCCAAAATACCTTATTTAACCACTTTGTGAAAGAATATCAGTTTGAATTATTGCCGAGTAATAAATTTAATCTTCACCTAGTTCAAAAGTGAGGTGAAATCGTCCAAAGTTAGTTATAGGAGTTGTCCTTAATGTTAATAGTCCCTCTTAATTCCCAGATGTGTCTATTTTAATTTTTATCTTTTTCGATGTTTTCAAACAGATTTTAAACATTTTGACTACACATAACAAAATGAATGACTACTTTATTAAATTATATTATACTTTGCATAATTTCTTTATCTACTGTGTTGCATTTTTAGGTGGTGAAGGGTATTTCTTTTTAGGCTATATCTAGGCACAAACTTCTAGACAAAATCCAATGCTGGAATTTTCAAAAACCACTCCCTTTAGGTTCAAATAAAAAGTATGTTTATTAGGGCTTGACCAATCAGCTATTTTGTGTATCAGGTCGATGCCAATTATTCGTTGTTGATTAACGATGATTATTGTTTAAATTTATTTCATTTTCAATATTACAAAGTTTATATGTAATAATGACACGCAAAAACAATAAATAAGTGTTCAACTGTGTCATTTTTATTTTGTTGAGGAAAGTAGGTCTGCTTATACAAGTTTGAATGAAGACTTTGAAGTAGAGATGTTACTCTCAGATCCTCGAGCCTTCAAGTATATATTTGAGATTCAAGAAAATATTGGCTTTGAGACAAAATTCAATTGATTTTTTTTTATTTTTTTTTTCCAGTTTTTCAGTTGAAATTTATTTTAGAGCTGTATTTATTGATGGTTTCGAACCAATATAATTATAGGATGAATTGAACAACCAAATCCCAGACCAGTAATTTAACACTTAAACTGAATGTATGAATGCTATAAGTAATGGATCTTGGCGAATAAAAATTAACATTTAGTTATTATTTATATTTTTATATCAGTCCATTATATTTATATTTTCTCTTATGTTCATAATTATTTCCAAGATTCGGATTCAAATTTGAGATTTGAAGTTAAAGTGAAGATTTGGATTTGTAAAATAGTGGATTCAACTCCAACTCTATTTTGAAGTTAATCAAAATATAAGTCACGTGATCACTGGCCCTGCCATATTTTAAAGATAATAAGTTTTAAGTTAACAAAACTTTACTTTTGTGATAGTTTTTTATAGAAATTTTATTACTTAAATATATTAGAAATTAAATAAGCATAATTAATTCAGAATACCAAAGAAACTGAAATAACTATAATGTGAGAATCTTAAAAGCTCAAAAACACCATAAATTATTACTCAACAATATTATTGTCAATCGTTAAAAAGTGGTGATACACCTAGCACAGTTACCCATAAACCTAAGGTCCTGTTTTATCTTCATATTTTCCATGAAGAGTAAATAATATGTTTTATGATTTATTTATAAGATCATTAATTTAAAATTTAAGCCCAAACAATAAATATATATATTTAATAATCTTCTAAGTACTCTTTGGTAAATAAATGATGAAATTGAGATAGTCATAAGTCTTTTAACTATGGTTGTGCGAAGCTTCAAAAAACTTTGACCCAAAGTTTCACCAATACTAATATTGACAACTAAAATACATATATTGTAACGCCTTCATGTTTACCCATGCCGTGTCAGACAAATAACTGGTGTCCACATTATAATGAAGTATAATAAATCATACTTTTTAATCACAAACCATTTATTTAAACCAAAAAATATAAAAAGGTTTTAAACTGTATAATGCCTCATCAGGTAGATCCGATGTTACCTCTCGGTTGTTCATATACTTGTGAACTGTCCTACTGCCAGGCGACGGCGCAACTCCCTTTTTTATACTCGTGGCGTCTGGCAGCGGTCTCACCAACCTTCTCCGGAAAAGGAGAGTATGCTAATGTGCATTAATATGCTACAATACATATTCATTTTTTAAAATGTACTATTATGTACAGTACAAATTAATGTTCTTATACCATAAACTTGTAGAAATTGAGTTATATGTTGTTAGGACTTACTGAAGTTGTAATTTACTGTTCTATTTGTCACAACAAACATATTGTCAACTTTTTTTCCCCTGTTGACTGGCTTGAGTTTAACGAAACCTATATTTTTCTAAGGTCCTTATGTGAATTGGCACAGTTCTCCTTTTGCTTTATAATAAAAAAGTTTCTACTCTTTAGTGTTTGCTTGAGATTTCAACAAATTAGTGCCAAAAAAATTATTCAAAATATTCTTTCCTTTTGAACTCTCATATTTTAAGGGTGTACAAAGTTTCTTAAACTTACACTTGGCTTTAAAAAATATATCAACTATGACTTTTTTTAAACTGGGTTCGACGAATTATGAAGCTTCGCCAATAAAAGTATTAATAGCTAAAGATCTCGATTCATATGGAAAAAAAAATTTAATTAAATGAATTTTATGTTGTAATAGTAATTTAATTTACCATATTTATAATAAAATATTACAAACATTGAACAACAAAAATTTTCTATATGCTTTTAGTACATAAAGTTATAAAAATAAGCACAATATAATCATTTTTTCAGGCATATAACAAACAATCAAATTTTGATTCGGCTTTGAGAAAACTTCATATACTCGCTTAGTTCGCTTTGAATTTAAAATGTTGACTCCCATACTCCTTTTAAATTCCATTAACTTCACACACACCTTTTAAATCTCAAATAACTTCATGCACACCCATAATAAATCCCAAATAACTGCACACCCCTGATAAATCCCATTAACTTTGCACATCCCTATTACTTAAGTTTACTAACAGAATGTTCTATGTAGGAAGTTGTCTGTAGAAACATATAAGTTAAAGGATGCAAAATAAAGGTCCTATTATTATTATTTTTGGGAAAGCCAACTAACTATTTGTTGCTCTAAAGTCACAATCCCTAAAATAAATTGAAAATAATAGTTCTTTTTACAGGTGCCCTCCAGCTGACAAAACAGACATATGGTGGTACTGTTACATAGAAATGCTTTTCATTATGTACGCAGCACTTAAAAACAATAATACACTTTTACAAGAAAAATAAAATATATGCCTAAAACACTTTGAATAAATAAATACCTCTAATCTTGGGTTTTGGTCACCCTTAAAAGCAAAAAAAAAAAAAAACTATTTTTGTTTGAAAGTGTATTAAGGAGTAAAAGGTTGTCACATGCTAACTGTCCAATAAATAATACGCATGTTTGTTTTTTCTGTTTCTGCTTGACTGTAATCTTTGAAATTATTCTAATATGCCCAATATTGTATTTTGTTTATTTTAATTCATTTTTCTTTGTGCTGAACGGTTGAGCAAAATAAACTGCTTTCAGTGTAACGGTGCACACAACAAAACCGTGTTTATGATCACGAAGTGTACGCTAAGGGGCATATCGCAAGTCTTAGCGGTAATTTAAAAAGAATGAAGGATCATCCAAATAGCTGTTGTCTGCCTCATCTGCATTCATAGCAACTTCTTTTGTTTTATATCTGTTTTTATTTATAACAAAATATAATATAAAAAGCTATAAAAACTGTACAAAAAAATTGCTGAAAATATCTGCTATTGTGGGATATTGTTGTTTATTAATAATGTTAATTTTAAGGGTTAGGGAATAATTTTATACAAGCAAAAAAGACATACGGTTTCTTTCAGTTGGCAGAAATACATAAATTAATCTTTCCTACTATTATTAGGTAATTTTAGAATTTTTTTTTGTGCTTTAAAAGTTACAAAAAGAACAACTTTGAAATGTGAATACTGTGAATTTGTATTTTTTAGAGGATTGAAAAGGGGGCAGTGATTTTTGAAAGTGAAATTTGAAGTATATTTTGATTAATCTGTTCCTTTTATTTTTATTTATTTTTAAATCTGGCAACTGATTAGGAAGTATGTCCAATGTACAGATGTTAGGGATATGGTTTTTCCTTGCCTTTTTATAAGCTGCTACAAGAGATGCCCTTCCTGTAGGGGGTTCCTTGAGGAATATAAATTTTCACATTACAATAAAGGATTAAAAAAAAGTTGGTTTTCTTTATTTTCCCTATGCATTTAAAGCAAATGCTGAGTGATTTTTTTTTATCTTGGAAACTGTTTTTTTTTATCAATTATTGAGAAAGCTGGTCTTTAAGGGGACGTGAGAAAAGGTCAGTTTTTATAGCAAAACTTTTTTTGGTCAAAATAAATCAAATATTTCTCCAGTAAAAATATGGAGTTTAATTTTCTTCACATGTTGATATCAAAAGTTGTTGAATATCTGTCAAGTGTGTCCTAGAATTTAACGACAACTTTTTATCATTTAAGAAGTTTCTCATCTAATGCCGTAATGCGTGTGACATATTCAAGAACTATTGATATCACCTTGTGTAAAAAATCAATCTATAGACTTTGTTATTCCATCAACTCGGGTGTAGTCATTTTTTCAGCAGTCAGGTCAAACTGTCATCTATTAACGTTATAAAATACTGTTTTAGTGTCACTACCAGTCAGTTGTAGCATCAAAAACTTCTTAAATACAATTTAAAGTAAACTATTTAAGTGTATATATACATAAAAAAAACTGAAAAAAATGGCCAATTCCTATAGAGGTCTATTTTATAGCAAGCTGTGAGTACCCTGGTCTAATAATAGACAATGGCAAAACAGTCGGGGAAAGGGTTGCGGGAATCATGGGTGCTTCAATGTCAAAATGAAGAGGACTAACCCTCCATTGTCACTGAGCTGGCTGAAACTGTCTCGTGTGCATGTAAGCTCAAAGCCAAGGTGTTTTTTTTTTCTTGTTTTATAAGTTCAACGTTAGTTTTGGTAGTCATGTAGGCTTAAAATTGTTATAATTATGACCAGTTATAGATTACTACGGGAACAGGCCTAAATGTAAGTTTTTTTAAATATATAAATTAAATGCAATTTGAAATTTGTGAAATATTCTTCCTTACAAGCTACTAAAAGTGTTCTGTTGGTACCTCTTTTATAACGTCAACATTTGCTTGACCCTTTCGATGACGCTATAACCAAGTTTGACTATATGTTTCTACTGAAGAAATATTTGATTTATTCTAGCTAAAAAAGTTTTGCTATGATTGCAAAAACACTGACCTTTTCTCAAGTTCCCTGCATCACACCTAAGAAAAACTTTTAGGAGCTACATTATTTGTCTGTTGAAATATGGTGACTTGAAAGTGGGAACTACTTTGACATTTAACATTTATAAGAACTCATATGAATTTAAGATAAAGTTTATCAACCAGTTGCATCCATTTTCGTTCAAACCTATTGCCTAATGTGGACTTTAAATAAATAAAAGGAACTCCTTAAGTTACATTTTTACTCATTTATTCTAAAGGAGATTTTATAACAAATGTAAACAGTTTGGACTAAAAGAAAGCTTTATACTAAGATTTATTTGGCAGTTAAGTAATTTTGACAGTTGACAGTCTTATGCTAAAATGTAGGATTGAAGATGGGTTAAATTTAAATTTGAATGCTTAAAATTTTAAGAATATAAGACTAGTTTGGTCAAAATATTTAAAATTCAATTTTGAAAAAGTTGTTAAAGGCTTTGTATTAGACATATATTTTGTTTGTCATATCTGCTACAGCCAAAAATAACCCTGTACATTAGTACAAAAAAAATTCTGGTGTTATTTTCCCAATTACACAAGCCTTATTGTTAACAATTGCTTAAAATTAAGCCGAGTCCTTCATAATTGTATTAGATTTATCATTTTGAAATTTTTTATGAATCTTGAATAACATGATTTGAGTGTCCCATCTAATGAAAATGTTCATTTTATTTTAGCACGTGTTACTACCTGTTCAGGTTATATGCTTATGTACTACTAGTGAGGTTTTACAAGGAACTTGGCCATGCAAGTAGGGGTGGAAGTTATGAGAGAGAGGGATATAGTGGGAGTATATAAGAATGATTCTTTCTCTCTCTTCGGTACGAGCCGTTTTCCCCTACTATCCCAGACACAAACATGTTCTACTTACCCTATATATCTTCAAAAATTTTCACACCACTCATATTATCTCCATTATCACTCGAAGTATTTTTGCTGGAGCTTAAGTCTGAGGAATCCTTCTCCAAGTTGATAATACTATTGGATATCTCATCAATCCTTCCTCCCCTAGGCTCATAACGTTGTTCACATTGAATGTAACGTTTTTATTAGAAACGTAGTCCTTTACCAATGCCCATATCAGTTCAATGGGGTCGAGATCGGAATTGATTGGGGGTAGACGTAGGACAGAATGTCCATACTTTGCTAGAAATGTATCTATCCTATATGTCTTAAATCGTAGTTTGTTCAATCGAATAAATGAATATAATTCATGTGTGAGCATAGTATTTACTGAAGTAAATATTGTGTTTCAACCAATTCACTATGTTTATTTCACATGACTATATCGGTGGTGGGTCTAGTTGAACGTTGTGGAAAGGTGCGTTGTCTATAACTAGTTCAGTGTCAGGTGGCATGTATGAGATTTTGTTTGCTATCCGAATATAAATGTTTTTAAAAACGACAGTAAGCACCACACAGTTGCTCTGTGCTCACTAATCCGCTGCATTACTGTTACTGTTGGCTTGTCCTTGAACAAGCCCACATATGCGTACATGATGTTTTGCCACTGTGCAACCATAACAGTTCCATGTTAAACCTCATCAGCACTAATTAAGCTAATGGTTTTAGAGATTAGGAAGGTTATATTTAGAGGAAGTGCACCTACATTTGCATGGAGGGGGAGAGTAGACATTGATCTGCCCTGTCATCGGCAGTTTAGTCTACTGTGATAGTAACGCTTTAGACTGCAGCCACCAAAGCAGGTAATGTACATATTAAAATTGGTATACAAAGCAAGTTGAAAATAAAGAAAGTAACAACTACTAGTAAACAAATAAAGAAAAAATAATTTTGATATACATAATTAAAAGCAAAATAAATTGAATGCCACCAAAAAGAACTCTAATATTAAGAAAAATAGAACAATATTTACCTCAGCGTTGAGCAATAGCCAAAACCGGAATGATGACAGGACCAAATGGCTTCTATCCACTACTTCTTGGAGGGAAGAAAGATGTTAACAGTAAACGAGTCAAAGGCTAGGAAGACTTCCAGAAATCGGTATAATGGCAAGAGTTTGAATAAAGACGGAAACTAATTTTATTGATTTAGCACACACTTTCTGAAATGAATTATATTTACACCTTCCAAGGTTATTTTACATGCCACAATCGACATGGTAGTTTGACACCTTAGCTCAGTCTGTAGCTTCTCTGTCTACTGAGCTAAGGGTCCCGGGTTCAATTCTCGGCATGACCGAAAATGTATCATTGATGAAAATATGGACTTACCCTTTCACGTTGATAAATTGACAGCCGGGGACTGGATGTTGTGTGTGTCGTAGTTTTAAGTTAGATTATAAGGCATATGAAGCTACGACAGGCCTAGTAGCCAACCGGTAGTGGAAAATATATGGCTTGAATAAAAAAGTGACCCGGGCCAAAGCTGGAAATATAATGGATGTAAAAAATCTACATGGGACCGACAGCTTTACTTCCCCTCCAAAGTAAGTTGTGTTAGGAATTTTTATCGCTTGAGAAAGACGTGTCGACCTTGACTATGTTTGAACCTATAAACATCAGGTCCTGAGGCGAGCACTTTATCCCAAGACCACCGAGGTCGCCGACGAGAGCTAAAGTGTAACAATCATTCCACATATAAAAACCGTTTGATCCACTTAGCAATTATGGTTTTTATTTGAGGTATTTAAAGTGTATTTTATGAACTGTTGGATTATACAAGCACAAGACTTACAAGCTAACTTAAATCTAGAACAGATATAACACCCAACCCCAACAACTCCGTCCATCTGACTTGATTCATCATTGTGAAAGGGGGGAACTAAACATTTTACTAGTGATACCTTTTTCGGCCATGCAGGTAATCAAACCCGGGACACTTGGCTTAGTAGGCAGATACGCTATTGACTGAGCTACTAAGGTGTCTGACATTAAGCAACTAAAACAAAAGAGAGAGAAAATTGTATTAGGTAGTAAATAAACTTGATGTGTTAACCATTTACAAGGAATAAGAGTGTAAAATCATTTAAGAAAGTTCACCTGTGTTCATCTAAGATTCAAACCACAATCTCCCCAGTCAGCAGTACACCAGGCTAGTTTAGTGACGTCTTTGTCCTTGTACCCACACACATATATTTAAAATGATGTTGGCCACGTTATATGTAATTTTAGAATTAACCATGAAAGATTTTCTTATATTTACAGCTAATTTTAAAATTAAATGGTGTTGAATATTAAAACCTAAATGGAAAAAGTTTGTGGTAGAATAAAATTAAGTCTTTATAAAGTAAATATATTACATTTATTGTTTACAAATAAGACTTTCCTTCACAAATAAATCACAACATAAAGGCACCGGTCTCTGTCAACACAAATTTTTTCACAAGCTTTGGTGATACACGAAATCACAGCACAGCCAATTTTATAAAATAAATGTACAGGCATTGCATAAAGATTAACAACTGGTTCACATATTGAACCCGAAATTAAAACAGCCAGAGAATTTCTTCAAAATGCAGGCATTTCTCACTGTTCAAAAACAAGACTTATCTTAATTCATTGGTCAATCTTAATACAATATTCTGCAAAATTAACTTAGTAAATTGCAAAGTAATTAAGTATGTATAACATTTTTTTAAGTGACTGGATAAAAGAAAGTTTAAAAAAATATATATATCTGAAGAAAATAGTGTTTGCAAATACTCTATTTATGTATGGAATAAAGTACATTGAGCAAAATCAATTTGTAATAAATAAAATGATACAATAGTAGGAAAATAATAGGACACACATAAAAGTAAAAACACTAACACATATTTACACACATTTCATTATTTCAACGCTATTACAGCATCTTACTTAGGAAGTAGTAGTATTAAGACTAAACTGGATGGACATACACATACACATTGCCAAGGACAAAAGCGTGAGCTCAAGTTTATCGTCTGCTACACTGTGGGGGGACAGATTTAATGGTTTCTTTCAATGTTCTTATGCAAAAACATACCCCTGATGAATAAAAGTGTTATTGTTTGAAAATAGTGAAGTATTAATATTACACTTTCCTGGAGAAACATTTGCATTAAAGGATATACAATTCAGTTTTACAGGTAATACTGTACAAATATGAATAAAATATTTAAATATGTAGTTATCATCAATGTTGTTTACAGTCTGCCAAGACTACACTTATATTTAAGTTGGTTATTAGATTGTATATTGGTTTCATAAACCATATTATATTGAAAGTTAGATAAATATAATGAATAAATGTATCTTAAAAATTGATTACATTTGTTTGAATGACAAACTTTGTATAGTTGCCATACATTCAAACTATCACTTAGGTTATAAGGTTGTAGAAAGTATTATTATATTACCTTTTTTTTTTTAAGTTGGCTCATATCTTGTATATTGCTTTCAGAAACGATATTTTGTTGAAAGTTTGATAACTATAATGAAACAAGTTAGCTAAAAACTGTATTACATTTGTTTGAATGACATAATTTGTGTAGAAGTCTTACGTTCAAATGATAATTTAGGCTATAGGCTTATAGGAAGTACGGTATGTACTAAACTCTGAATTTAGTAATAATCCCAATCTGTAAGGCTTTATTTCGTACCAGAATACTATCATATATATAATATTTTGGTAGGATAAACGGCCATTAAGAACAGAAGTAGAAATTTCCTTCTGGAAGGTCTTTTATCCTATCTAAATACAATTAAAAGGTAGGATTCTGGTACGAGATAAAGCCTTACAAGTGAGCTTCCTTTAAAAATCATCATATAGATTAGGCTACCTCAACTTATTTAAAGAAAAAACTAACCAATTTAGAACTTTGATATGTTCTTCAAAGCTTTTACTAACATATTTATTTCATTTAACTAATCACACATTGATTTATCTCATATTCTCAATCAAAATAATAAACGATGTCAAAATGCCATATTGCCTTGTATGGGTGTAAGAGAGAAAGAGATACCCAAAAGTTTCCTTCTCTCTTAGACAAGAGTATGCAGCTGACAGCTTGAAAATTTCAGCCACAGATGTCCATCCAGTTATATTAGAGAGATCAATGGTGATAACCACCAAACCTAAATATTAATTAATTTCAACCCAGAAGCTACACTAGCATCACCTACCATCCACAGAGTAATAGAGGAACCTCCAGAGAAGTTTTCATATTTCCCGTTATAATAGCATTTAAATATTAAAGTGTGTGTAAATATGTGTTAGTGTTTTTACTTTTATTTGTGCCCTATTATTTTCCTACTATTGTACTATATCATTTTAAATACTCTATTTATTTAGAAATAATGATTTGCTGGAAAAGAAGTTTGCTCATGTGGCACACAATATATCAAATATTAATTCATTTAATAACCATGTGAAGCTCAAGAACAACAGTTGACCGAAAATCCAGAGCATACATTTCTTAAGTCCCTTAACCCTTTGATTTACCATTTAACCTGGCCATGTTTTACACAAGGATTACCATTTAAATTCATGTCAAAACACTTTATGCACAAGTTTAGTTTAACTGATATAACTTCTATAATATATTTGCAATTTCAATGCCCTAAATGTGTATAACCCGAAAAGGTAGTAAGACACGGTGCTAATAATAATAATGCCCTAAACAACAGATTTATCTCATGCTAAATTATAATTTTTTCTCCTCCATCCTCCCATTCCCCCTCAATCTACCTCCACTATTGCCCCTCTCTCCTAGCACTTCCCTTCAGCCTTTATTTATCCCTCTTTCTCACCTTTATCACTTTATTTTACTTATTTTACTCTCCTCCCACTTATATTATTTCCCCCATATCCTTCAGTTTATATTTCTCCCCCATCTTTTTCACCTGTATTTAAATTTGTTTAATTGTCTGAATCACTACTGGCAAAAGAGCTATCACTTTCAGAAGGCCTATCTATGTTATTATTGCTGACACTTTCACTATCAAAATCATCAAAAAAATATACATCGACTTTACACCTATTGGTAAAAAGAAATAATCCTGAAAGTTTTGGTTGAAATATAATGAATAAAACTGCAAGTTCTATTCATACCGCTCCTGCCATCTATGGAAATAACAACTGCTATTCATTGGTAATAAATAAGAAATAAAACTGCCAAGTTCTATTTATAACACTCCTGCCGTCAATGGCAGTAACACCTGCAATTCATAAAAATAAGAAAAAATGACTAAAAAAATAAACAAAAATAAACTAAACATTTGTTTAAATATATGGAATAAAACCGCAAAGTTTTATCTATACAGCTCCTGCCATCTATGAAGTATAAGCAAGAACACAATGTGCGAGCCCTGCTTGTAAAAGTATCTGTGTGGCATACTATGTTATGACAAGCCCTGCTCGTCAAAGTACATCAAGGGGTTAACAATTCACTCTCTTGTTTATCCATAGTGCTGAGTGGTGGAAACTAACCATTTGTTAATTTGACTTAACAAGATTGGTGTGGTGCTGAAATAACAAAGCTGAAACTATTTCAACTCATTTTGAGCAGATCATGCTGAAATCTTGTGATAGGGTTTTGTAACAGTCCACATGAAAGAGATCGTAATTAAGACTCGTTTTGAAGAAAAAGATTTGGATAGAACCTTAGCCCTTCAATACTGTCATCTCTGCATGCCTTCCCATATTTTTCAGTCGTTATCAATCGTTCTTTAGCCAGAACCACAGATATGCCGAGTGACTGGGCCAGTTCTTCTGCAGTAATTGATTTACTCTCTGCAAGCTAAGGGGAAAAAAAACCATTCAAATCAGAAGAAAAAAAATTAAGGTTTCTATTCCAACATCACTTTATATTGGAACATATAACAATAAGAATAAACCTCTTTTCGCTTTATGAGGCAATTGCATTATATTTGGAAGAAGGTACAGGAAAGGTGGATAGAAACATATAAAAGGAACGAGCACGACATGGCTTTTTCAATGAAAAGAAGAGCACAGTTCACACTTTACATTGCTGCCAACGGACAAAGCGGTAATGGTTGCTTCTTAAAGAAAATCTATTGTCACCGCCCCATCCCCCAACATGTTCCTATCTATGTGTCCTATCATTCTTTACAATTTTTCATTTTCTCCCTTTTGTGTTTTTTTTTTGTTTCCTCTTTTGGGAAGTTGCGTTGCACGTTTCCCACTCCTCCCTGATGAGTTCCGATAGTACGAAACCTAGGTCGGGGGATTGGGCGGTGATAATCGATTTTCTTTAAGAGGCAACCATTACCTCATGTCCATTGGCAGCAATTTAAAGTGTGAACTGTGTTCTTTTCATTGAAAAATCCATATTGTGCTCGTTCCTTTTATATGTTTCTATCCACCTTTCCTGTACCTTCTTCCATTTATATTGGAACAGTGATCTTCACATCAAGATTATATTTTAATTATCAATAGTTTCAGNCCCCCCCCTTTCTATTACTACCCATCCAGACTATCCAAGTGTAATAATTGGGTAAGGATGAGGAAGGTAAAATCTAGAAATCTTGAACTAAGAGAATGTGGGAAATAATTTAAGAAAAACAAGGTTAAGTTTATAATCAAATTATAAAAAAATGGAGTGAAGCATTGAAAGTGCCCTCTCAACACAACTATTTGTAATGGAAGTGATTGTTAATATAGTGGCAACGAATCTCAGGCAGGAAATTATGGAAAGTCATGTTTGTTGATGACTTGATGGTATGTGGGGAGAAGGAAGAGGAAGTATATAAGAACAGCTATAGAAATGGAATGAGGAAGTTAGAGAGTGTGGAATTAAATTTATCATAGCAAAATGTGAAGTATGGGTATGTAATAAGGAGGGAAAAAGAGAGAATAGCAAAGAAAATGATGGAGATGAAGTATGTAAAAAAAATACCGCAAAAAAGACCAATATTAAGATGAGAGGAGCAGATAAAAAGTGTGCAAGTGAGAGGAGAAGAATGGAAGTGATTAAAAGAGGAAGCTGGAGGAATTTTACTAAAGTGATCCATGCTGGAAACAGTTGATAATGGTGAGTAAAACTGACCAGCTCTGATGTGCTCTGGACAATGTTTTCATCACTGTAGGATTGTAACTGCAACACTGTGACCCCACTGTCAAACTGCCGCAGTCTGATGGGTAGATGGAGCGCCTCCAATGTGTTGCAAGCGTTGAGGAGATCTTCTGGGGAGATGAGCTCCATCCCTCGGGCCCTGTTCACTCGGCAATACACGTCCGTGAGGGACATCATGCCGCCAACCTCCTGTGGAAAATAGATTTTACTAAAATGACACAAGGACTTAAAGTTTGTGAGCACCAGAAGTGGAAGATAAGAAAAAAAAGTTTTACTTTTTTTTACTATCGGTATGTCGATTATTTAAGTGTTCTGTTTAGAAATGTTACAAATCTAGTTTTTTTCTTATTTTCGATTCTTAAATTTTAACCTGAACTTTTTTATTCTTGATTCCTCAACCAATTTGATTTCAACCCTTTTCCATGTAACAAAACTCACATTAATTATGTACTAAATAATCTCATTAGCTAGACACAAGAAAGGTTGAATTTAGAGAAAGTGTACCTGCATTTGAATGTAGGGAGAGTGGAAAAAAGCATTTAGGGGAAACCACCTTCAGTACACACGATCAAGATCCAAAACTCAATCTACCTGCTACCGTCAGTCCAATCTATTGCAAGAGTGAGGCCTTAGATCACATGGCCACTGAAGCGGGTCCTGGTATATTGCCCGTGGGGACACCTCTTGTGGTGCTTTAAGTTTAAAGAAAGCTAGTACTGCATATTTCATTAACATAAAAATTAGACACATTAAAATAGATTCCTCAATACTAGAGAAGGATAGAATTCTGTATCTCTCAAATCTGAATCATAAATTTTCTTTCAGATCTCGAATCCAAATTCAAATCTTTGAATCTTTAATAATGTACAATTTTACTATAGTCAAAATATTTAAAAATGAATTTTGAAAAAGTTGTTAAAGGCTTGATACAACTGACTAAGGCTAATTTGTTTGTTACATCTGTTGTATCATAAAATATCACAAAGATAACACTTGAGGAAATTTATCATACTGATAAAATTTGGTCCTTTTTCATGATGTTGTTTTCCAAACCTAACAATTCAAATTACTGCTACCAATTTGCTTAAAAATTGTGATTTCAAGTCAAGGGCCTTAATATTGTATTTAAGACACCTTTTTTGAGATTTTTACAAATATCTAATCTCTAGAATACCATAAGATTCAAGGATTCGAGCGTCCCTTTTTTACTCAATACCCTTGATTCTTACTGGTACCAAAATAATCAATTTTGATATTACAATAATCTCTATACCCAGAGCCCTGCTTTTATGGTGAATAAAAAAGCCCAATTTCGTTTTTAAGTTTCCCAAAAGCGGTGAATAAGCGGTGAATTACAAAAATCCTATTTTTGCGACGAAATTATCGAATTAAGACAAAAGCGTTAAAAAAGTGGTTTTTACCAAACTTTCGTGATTAAGGTGACTTTGTTGGGTTAAAACTAGACTTCCAGGACAATGTTTGAAACAGGTAAACTAAACATATTGAAGTGAAAACCAAAAATTACATTTTGTTTGGACAAAACGGCAAAAAACACTAGTCCGCAAAAAAATGTGCTGTCAACTTATTAAAAAAGTAAGATTTAGCGGCAGCTGGTCCGGGAAAAGTATGTACAAGTCACAAAGACAAAATATTACACAAAAATCATCTTGTTACTTCACAAAAATTGTGACTATATTTTTAAATCTCAATTTAGGCTAGAAAAATACAAAATAACTACTCAACATCACCAAACTGCAACATGCCGAATGCTGAAAATCGCGATTATCGCGGACATCGTTAAAAATCGCGAATATCGCGCTAAACCGCCGATTTCGTGAATTATCACAATTCTGAGCATATATTTGCAATCAGGGTAACCTGAAATGTGAACATCTGAAAGAAAAAATGCCATATCTAACATTCGCGAATTATCGCGATCTCCACAAACACAGGGCTATGTCTATACCTCAATTCTTAACTACTGAATATAAATAAATCAAAGTTCTATAGTTGAAATGAAACGGCAAAATAGTGAATGAGTGAATTTTCACCACGTTTCGTTTTATTTATTTTTCAGTTTCATTTTTAAATGTTCTAGTGATCTTTCACAGCTCAAACATGGTTGTTTTAATTATTTTTTACTATTTACGATTTTAAGATTATTTGTTTAACATAAATTATACACTTTTAATGTGAACTTGGGTACATTAAAAATGAATGAAATTGTATGTGATGAGGAAGTGAAAAACAAGAATTTTAAAAATGAGGCCACAAATTGGAACTATTGTGATCATTTTACTGCAATAGCTTGAGAGATGGTAATAAAATGTCTATCTAGGCTGAATGTGTTTAGAAAAATCAACTCAAATTTAAGAGCTATAGTGCCATCAATAGAAAAATTACTGCTAAATTTATAATTCTTATATTTAAAATATTTGCCTTAGGTCACAATATGATTATCATAAAAGCCAGATCAAATATATATTCTACTTCTTTACTGATAGTTTTTGTTTGAGGGAAATAATATTTCTAGAATGAGAACTGTGATTGATTGCAAAGATATTGAGAAAAAAAATTGTAATAATATAGTTATAACTATTTTTTCTGGTAATTTCATGCACAAAAAAAGTCAAAGAAAGACAAAGTCTACCGCTTAGTAAAAATATTTATAGTATTTATATGATTAATTCTCATCAAAATTGATCTAATTGACCATTATTCGCATTTAGAAGACAAAGAATTCAATTTTACGTAAGATTAAATTTGGTTTAGTTTTGCATGCGTAGAATATTTTAAAATGCTACATAAACTTTATAAATATTTAGATATTCATATTGATGCACTAATAAAAGTTGGTAAAAACAAATCTTACAAAATTTGTATGTGCCAAGCGATAACTCCTTGATTCCCTTCAAACATTACCTTTATCGGTGTTTCCAAGATGTCTGCCAATTCCCTCGCCAAGCCTTGGTAGTACTGATTTTCAGATCGGTACGACCCTCTAGTCACCGGGTCGTCAATCCCAAGGCTCAACAAATAAGACTTGAACTTCACTGTTTCATCTTCGGTGATATCGCCTTGTTTTTCCTTCAGAACAGAAACATGGAGGAGGGATATGATTTAAAAAACAACAAGTGTGTGGTGAATTATTTTTTTGAAAAATATGTGCCCTTGATAGGGATTTGAACTACCAAATTTTGGACTTTAAATGCCAATACTGTTGTCAATATTTGACCTAATGTCAATGGTGTAGTTGAGATTGTATAAGAAAGAGTGCATCCAAATAATATATTTATTATTCTCTGCCATCAAGATCTGAAATATACCTATCTCAAGAAGTGTGTGAAGTAAAATTCGAAATGAAGTAAAATCAAATAATATGAGATATTTCTGAAGCTGAATCGAAGTTTTAATATTTTAAAAAAAAATTTAATGTTGGATATAAATATTATACTTTGCATAGCTATTTAATTATTAAATATAATTTACAAAATTATATTTCTTCTTAAAATGATAAATTAAGCTATTATTAATAGATTTCTTCTTAAAATGCTATATTAAACTATTATAACAAAATGCAATATAATTCTTTTTTTTACACTAACACTAATTTGTGATGGAAATAACAGCAGAAAATTAAAAACAAATAAACATAAATGTGTGTTTTAGCTTTTAATATTCTTTGGTGAGGCTTAGTAACTATTGAATCCAGAATGTTACCCTAGAATTGAAGTCGAAGCAAATGAATATTCAAAGCAATGTCAAAGTTTTTGAAGCTTCGCACATCCCTACCAATTTCCAAGAGTAAGCTAACTCTATTACCCTTATTTTCTGAGATATTGTTTTCGAAAGATTGACCATGTCTTTGGCCATGCCCATAAGCTTGCTGAGATCTTGGAAGGCAACAGTGATGCTCTCGTCCGTCGCTTTGTGCTTTTCTTCGATGTTACGCTCTATACCGACAATTCCTGTCCGTAATTTTATGTTGCGCGGCTGAATCTGGAATCAAGAGGAACAAGTCAAACGATATTAAAAAATAAAAATTATGCCATCTACTTCTCCCCCCTCCAATCCTACTATAGATCTAGGCTATCTGCGGATTCAAGTTTAGAACTTAGGAGGGAAATTGGGTAGAATAAAATATATTCTAGCAGGCTGTGAAGTCAGAGTTGGAGTCAGAAGCCATTTTGGGTGGAGTCCGAGTTAAATGTCGGTAAAAATGTACCCCCCCCCCCTGCTTCAAAATAAAAATGTAAAATATTATAAGAATTTATAATAAATGTATCATTTTAATTTTATACTTTTTTTTAATTCTTTAGAACCAATATCTGTAATTTGAATTGACAAATTTATTCAAAGATAAATTCACAATGCCAAAGAAGCTTCTCATGAAGTAATCTGTATTGGAGCATTTTAGTTTGTTGTTACTTGTTGTTAATTAATATACTTTGGCCATTTATAAAGGAGTCGGACAGTAGAAAAATAAAGGAGTCGGAGTCTAAGGCTTGATGTACAGACCCCACAGCCCTGGATTATAGTTTGACACCATAACTGTGTTGGTAGCGTGTCTTTCTACTGACTTAAGAGTTCTGGGTTCATGGCCAAAAATGTATCTTGGTTGAAGTGTGATTTTCCCCCTTCACAGTTAATAAATTAACAGCTGGGGGTTGGATTTTGTGTCTGTGCTGGATTTAAGTTAGTTTAGAAGTCGTGAGCTGATATAATAAGTCGGTTCAAAAAGTTCATGTTAAATACTTTAAAAAAAACTACAAAAGATAACAAGAAAAGCTATATTGTATACAACATGTACTAGCTGTTCTATAGTATTGCTGAAAGTGAATGATGACATAGTGGATTTGAAAATCACAAATTTATTAGCGGTATAGCTGCACAATTCGGGTGAGGAGTTATCGACTCTGAAGTGGGAAGATGGATTTAAATCCTGATTGAACTGATTCTTTAATTCTTTTAATTTCCTTATATTTACATAACAAAGCATCACATGCTTGAACACTCATCGATGCACACACATACAAAGAAAATAGTCTCTTATTGTCTGGTTTGCCTATTAAGAGGAGTCATGGTTCAAATCCAAGCTATATATAATAAGATGTTTTATCATAAATAGGTTCCTCACTCTACCACCACACAAATGGAGATATTTTCTCTAAATTGCAACTTTCTCATCTCTATCTTGTCAGTGAGAATGTGTGGATAGCCAAGACAGATAAGAAGGTCTTTGAATTAGTATTTAACTATTTATTTAATCATGAGAATTACATACATTTTAAATTTGAAGGAGTCCAAAATGACAGATGACATGCAGAACAAAATTAAAATACCTACTTGGGGTCCTCCAGTCGGGGATACAGTTTCCCACTTCTTCTTGCAAACCATTTCGTTAAGCACGCCCAAAAAGTCGTTTTCCATCCCCTCCTTGAATGATAATTTGATGGACTGGTGCCTGCTGTGCCCAACTGGGCCTGGGGTTTTGCCTAAAAAAAAGGTTGCATTTCACCCGCGTTGGCCGTTGAGAGGTTTAAGACTGCCGTGTTAAACTCGCCTGACCACCAGGGCCATAATGAAAATTGAAAATAATGAGGGACCGCATTTAAAAAAATTCAAAATGCCACATTTAAATTTAAAAAATCTTATTTATACAAAATGGAAACTAAGATTACATACAATTTTAAGACTTACTGTATGTATCCTTTATATTTTATTATAAATATGAAACTTTTTATTTAAATCAATGGTATTTAACACTAGCATTATATTTTGTGGTGATTTCTCTTTCATGAGTGATGGCAAGCGCTTGTCTGTAAGTCGCAATCTCTCAGGTGTTTGTTATTCCTCATAAAAAGAAGCAACTTTTCATGCCCTCGCGTGTTGCCAAATATTGCACATATTTGGTGTGCAAATTTAACAATTTTCTGGACTTGATCTCAAGTGGGTAAAGGTAAAAAATTGGTATACCATCGTCACTTCCTAGCTTTTTCCAAATAATGGCTAATTTCCAAATGTCTTAACCAGAAACTGTGTAGCCATAAGGAGGTTTGGTTAAAATTTCGGCTAGCTCTATGGAGCATGTATTCTCATGAATGAGTTTCACTCTCCTTCCACACAAATGTATGTTTCCTATAAATGCTAGCTGCCTCATCTTTCCGAGGGTGACGCTGGATCTGGTGTGCGCTCTGTAGGGTTTATTGACAGATTCTCTTGTGGAGGTTTCATCAGGCCGGATGCTCTTTCTATGGGACAGTGTAGTAAAGATGGATATGCCTGTCTCAGATCTTACTCGCCCAAACCCACTACAGGGTGCCTCCATGTTGGCGGCCCCTGGGAAACATCCTTCCTTGCTCGGCTGGCGGTGGTCCCGACCATCTAGTCAGGGGGGTTGGGCGGCTGAATCCTTGTAGCATTATATGTACATGGAACTGGGGGAAGGTTATGTCCCCCACCCGCTGTACACTAAGCTATTGGTAGTGTGTACCCAGTTTCGGCTGGTTGTTAAAGCTCAGTTTCTTTCCAATTTTATGATTTGACTTATATTCAAAATGTACTACTTGCCTCTGATCTCCTGCAAAATGTATCAATGAGTGATTTATCTATTGGACAGTATCAACTGTAAGACTAGAAAGAGTCACATGTTTCACCCTGGGATGGTATATGTTTTGGAGCCGATCACAATGTTGAGTGGCAAGCCGAGGATAGCTGGGCAGGACACCTCCACTAGGTTGTGCTGGTCAGCTTAGGGTCAGTGCCTCAGGAAACTATTGCTTAAGCCTGTGTCACACTTAAGGAGGAGCCAACGCTTCCCGCCAAAGGCCAGGAAACAAAGAGGGGGTATTTGCCGAGCTACCCAGTGATGACAGATTCATAGATTAGCAGGAGTCGGTGTTCCAAAACTCTCGCTGTGTGTGCTTGCGCATGTGGCTTCGCTCAGAGAGTATGATGGAGATTATAAGGCATCTTGTGACAGGGTGCTTGATCCCTTTGTGGTCGCCAGGAGTTCTGTTGCTCGAGGTACCAAACAGATTTGGGTGGAGATGCAGTGAAAATTCCCTGACTTTTAAGCCCGGAGCTAGATTAGTTACATTTGTGGGGTGGACACGGTATCACAAACCACTAGTGGATGTTATTAATCCCTTTATTGCCTCATCTTTCTTCATTAGAGTAAAAATGGACAACCTGGATGGATAGTAAAACATGGTGTACAGACAAACAAAAATAAAAAATGATAATCTAAGTGACCTTGCTAAACAAGATATATCAAATTACTCTTATCAAAATGTTAAAACATAACACAGACCAACATATTAAGGCTCATAGATCTTACTGAGTATGGTACGTCATCCATTGTAATTACCTGGCAACGGTTCACTAAGATGAATAATTATTTTCTTGCTCTGACTAAACCCAAACATCCCCGGACTCTCTTCTTCCGTAAACACAACATAACGTAGTTGCAAGGAAAGACAAGTGCGTCCATTTGAGAAGTCGCCTGGGCGACCCCAAAGTAGCCTGTGAGTTGTCAGTAGGACCTCTCCATTTTCAAACGAAGTCTGCAAAACCAGTTAATAACCGTACACAATATTAGATGTACCTGACATTATGCGGGCATTGAAAATCACATTTAAAAAACATCATCTTATTTAACAGTGGAGTTTCCTTCTTTAATTTAACTTACAAAATGGCAAGATTGTTTAGGATTGTTTTACAATTCGTTACACAATTTTAGTTAATTGAGATCACTCCCAATATATTGACAACCTCAAATTGTGTTTTCTACACAACTCCAGTACCTATACCCTAACAACGGTAAGAGAGGTAGTGATAGCTAACATAAGGCTCTTCATTGCAAACATTGGCTGAAGGTTACTAATGTCAACTTATTCGGAAATAAAAATTGATAATATAGTATTAAGAACTTACTAAGAAAATAATAAATATTTCCGAATAGGCTGACATTAGTGACATTCCACCAATGTTTGTAATAAGGAACCTTCTGCTGTCAATTAGCACCTCTTCTATCCTAGATGGGGTGTTTTTAATTATTTTTAAGTTCCTGTGGAGACATATATGAGGGGGTCAGGGCAAAAACATGATAACTCTGATATTATAAAAAATATCACTAGTGTTAACAGTGATTTCTCATAGTTTACAACTTGAACTAAAAATTGTTTTTATAGTTGGTCAAGACCTTGAGCATAGGACGAATATTTTAGTTACTATTTTTAACTAGATTTACTGAATTCATATAAGTTTAAATAGTGATTATATCCCACCTAAATCATTGAAGGTTAGACTATCTAGTTTTTACCACGACACCCTCATATGTTTATATGTTTAATTATTGGACCTAGTATTATGCTTGCAGTGATGTTAGAAACATGTAACTTATTCTTTGTAATGTCAGCGTTCCTGGCTACAGAGAGGTCCCGAGTTCGATCCCCGGCACTTCCAAAATGTATCTGTGAAGCATTGGGTCTGGGATGGGGTCAAATTGTCCTCATGACCTGACACATAAGGAGATACCTGAATAAAGAAGTAGCCTTGTAGCTTCAGTTTAGAAAACTGAGATTAACAGGCATAGGGCTCGTAGTGATGATCACATGATACCCCCTTATCGGCAAATGTTGGTGCTATCATCGCTAAATGCGGCGGCCGCTCGGTCTGTATAAGTGGCTTGTGGAGGTTTTGTCCCCAATCAACAAATCTTGACAATATTAAGATTTCTTTGTAGATTTTCTAGTATTAGATTGTTAGTTAATGTAGGGCTAGTCATCTAAGCTATAGACTAATGCAGGGAAATTTTTTCCCCCTCAACCTGGAAAATTTATTTGGAGCAAAATATAGGAATTGTCTACCCGATGCCATCAATCTAAAACGTTCATTTCCATGTACAATAATTCAAGTAGATGAAGAGGGAGTGTTTATTAAATTTTCTTCGGGTCAAACCAATTTAAATAAGTAGCCTACATTGAGTTCCAATATAACAGAAAATATTTCACAAAATTCCTTGAGTTGTATTTAGTTTATTTTACTTTCTACTTGACTGGAAAACTATAAGCACTGGATCTCTAGTAACCTTTACTCTTTTTTTTTTTTGGCATCGCATCTTACTATCTGTTCAGATTATACGCATATGTACTAATTATGGTTATGAGTAAGAGATGAGAAAGTTCACCTGCATTTGCATGGAGGGAGTGTGGAAAACCATTTTGGAAAACCACCCTCCCTATACTCAACGGGGATTTGAACACCCCCTGGCATAGGCAATCTAGTCTAGAAACAGAGTGATGCCTTAAACCATGTGGCCACTGAAGGCTGTACTCGTTAAAGAATCAAATAATACCAACCCACACAGCTGACCTTGGTGGTCTTGGGGTAAAGTGCTCACCTCAGAACCCGATGTTCGTGGGTTCAAACCTAACCGAGGTCAACAGATTTTTCTTTAGCAATAAAAATCTGTATCACAATTTCCTTCAGAGGAGAAGTAAAGCTGTAGATCCCATATCAATTGTGGCTTGTAAAAGTACCCTGGAAGTTATGGGAAAATACCTCTTCCGGCAAAAATGGTAGGCCCTTTTGCTCTCGTTCAAATAAAAGTACTAAATTCTTGTATGCTGATATAATCATTCAATTCAGAAGGGAAACATTAAATGCCTCAAATAAATAAACAAAAAAGTAATTAAATTACTACCTATGCAAACAAATTCTACAAATATTGCCTACCTATTATGTAATGGCGAGAAAAGAAGTGTATTGGTGTTTGACAACTCACTCCGCTAGATACCAGCACTGTAGCTCTTCACATGTTTTCTTGGGTTGTTACCATTATTGATACATCCTGAGACCTGATGTAAACAAAGCGATGTGGAAGTATATGCTCTGATTTGCTAGTGACTGCACTTCAATGGTATACTTTCACTAAATAGTCCCTCCTTTGTTTTGTATTATACTTGTTTTAAAATAACATTAGAAAATTATTATAGCTAAAATTATCCTTAAATTTGATTTAGAAATTATACTTTAAGCTTCACAAACGCTATTCTAATACCAAAAAACTCCTTACTCAGTGTTGAGGGACATTCATGGTACACACATGTAACGTTAAGTCAGCAACGGTCAGTTGACAGTTCATCTCGGCAGTGTTAAGTGACGGTTGTTTTGAGTGTTGAGTGCTTCCCGTCTATTTATGGTGTTTGCTGGGTCTGGCCGGAGTTTTGTTAAACACAAGACAGGAAATTTAAAAGTATTAAAAAATACAAAAATCCATAATGGTCTACTTTGCTATGATACTGACTATACATGCTCACGCCTATTTAAAATATTGCACCAGTGTTCCACCAATCATGTGTGTCCTTCGCGTATTGATATGGGAATATTTGTTTACTTCCGGTCTCAGGTTAGGATGAACTAAAAGGCCTAGGCTGTATCCGAATAGTCTATTTATGCACTGTAGCCTTGATACATATCCTTGAGACTTGCACTGGAAACCATGTGATCAAGTGTAGATCTGTTTGAATAGTCACGAAGGATGCCGATGCATCCCTCTTCACGTCCTTGGATCCAAGGATGGAAGCCACACGTCGTAGATACGTCCTAGTTCAGCCTTGGTGCGGAGTTTGACTGGCAACTGTTCTATTATCTTATTTGACTCTCAATTGTCAATAATAAAGACATTGTTTGGTTTCTTAGATGCACTTGATTCTTAGTTTCAATCATTGCCATTGATGATTTGAAAAAGTTGAATAATCAATATACGTCTAGGATTTGGCCTAATATTGCCAAAACTATCAAATTGTTTATCAGCATGATTATGGTAAAGAAACATTGCAAAGAATAATATCAAATGAAATGGTGCAAATTTTACGACCAACAATTTAAAACAGGCCAATTTTAGTACAGCAGAATAGTTTTCTTTAGGGCTAATAGATGGTGTTTACTTAGTTTCTAAGATCATTGCTAGAGAGCAACACTGCGGACCCAGGGATGTAGCAATATTGTTGGCGTTCGAATAGTTTGATGCAGTCTTCATTTGGGAAGTGTGTGGCAAGTGTGAATTCATCAAGACTGCATCTCACGGATCCTTGGACTATTCGGATACAGCCTTAATATAGAGTTGACCAGTAATAGTGGTAAAATATGATTGGTAATGTGGTTAAAATAAACTAGGCTATTAAATATGAAGTCCTAGGTCACATTTTGGGTAATTTTATTTAGATTATTCCTTACTATGCAAAAAAGAAAGGGAAAAAATGGAATTCAAACAAGATGGCATGAGGGCAAAGAAGATATTTTAGTGTGTAATCTAGTTAGGCTAATTAATTACTAAAAAGGCAAATTACAATCAATTCCAAAGATTATGTCTCAGTTTTTGATGTGCTATTTGAAAAGCTTCCATAATTCTTTAAAGGTTTTCCACATACCATGTTAGCTAAATAGCTTAATACATTTATTAAGATATTGTGATAAAAATCAAAAGCCACAAAAAAAAAAAAATCTTCTCAAAGAGTTTACGTTATTCCAAAATATAACTTTTTCCATAGCCAAGCAAATCTAGAAAGCCTGGGCATTTAAAAATATTGAGTGTTTTTTTTTTCATTCTTGCATTAGTGATAATTTTAATACACATAGAAAATTAGTTTTTTGACATGTTTGTGAGGTCATTTATGTCAGGATTACCAAACTAAACTTATAGAAGTGCTTAAGAATTATAGACACGTTTTTTGTTTATATTTTTTTACAGAAACTAAAACATAGAACTCCCATAAAGCGTTACTCTAATTTCAGTAGTTCAAAAACCATTACAATTTTAAAAAAGTGGCAAATTATACAGTATTTTAATACAATACACATTTTAGTTAAAACTACATAAAACTTTGAACCAGAGTTAAATTAAGGTGAGGCTGTAGGTGACGGGTGAAAAGGCCAGTGTTTTTGCAGTTTTTATAGCAAAACTTTTTTTGCCCAAAATATATTAAATATTTCTCTTAGAAGTTAGAAACATAAGAGTTTAACTTTCTTCGTGTGGTGATAGCAACAGTTGTTGACTATTTGTCCTGAACATTGCAGCATTAGATGACAAACTTTTTAAATGGAGAGAAAAAGTCATTATGTACCTAAATTCCAGAACATCCTTAAAAGATATTCAAAAAGTGTTGTGGTTACTATGTGAAGAAAATTAAATTCTATTTGAAATGAAATATTTGACATATTTTGACAAAAAAAAATTGTTGTATAAAAATTGCAAAAACACTGATAATTTGAGTTTCCTACATCCCAACCTTAAACTATTTTTCATAGTAAAACTCAATAAACAAAGTAAAGTAATGAATTTATAATTAATAATATTAAGGTAGCTAAAACAAGGTAATGTAGAGAAGAATAAATAAATCAAGGTTGTTTATAAGGGGTAGGCCTCATCATCACCAAGCGAAAGTTCAGTTAAAAGTTGTGTTGTGAACAATTTAATATAATCAGATTTGCCATAAAATAAATACTTATTACTTCATAAAATGTTACCTTATATTCACCATCATACAACTTAATACCCTTCTCTTTAATAATAAATGTTTCTCCAGGAACTAAATGAGTATCTGTATATTCAAAGCGATCCATTTATAAAATCTACTTCTTGTAAAAATTTAAAAAATATATATATATAATTACTTAAATTATTTGTTTACAAAAACTATGCCAATTTTTGAGCGCACTCAAGTATTAAAATTCAACACAATGATTTACACATATCAAGTTAACACGATGATTTAACTGCAAATTACCAACAAAGAAATAAAACATTACACTAGGCTAAATAGTAGTGCGAAAATAAGTCATAGCGATTAATAATGTACCAAAGTAAAAGTGACAGCTGTAAAAATTACAAATGATGCATTATAAATAATCAATTTTAAAATTAGTTTTAAAATCATACAAATAATGATTCACGACTATCTTTATTCACGTTAATTTTTGGGGAGTTCTACACCTGTGAATATTTCAGCTAGGAGTAAGCGAGGAGCAGATGGAATAAGTTGCTATCTTTGAGATGACACGGCCCCCTTTTAAATCCTTTTGGTTAACTTTTAAAAGACGGCAAGAACAAACTTCGTATTTGATCATCTTAAGATGGGTCAAGACTAGAACAGAACAACGAACGCGAACATTTCAACGAAACTGTTGTTGTTCTGTTCGCTCTAGTCGATGTGTTCACACTTGAAAGGAACATGTTCGCAACGTGTTCCCATAGTTGGTAGCTCTATAAAAAAAATCGTCTATCTCAGTTGTGCCTCAATATCGGTGGTGCGTTGAGTACACGTGTACAAGTAGCAGCAGCATAGCTATTTATATTTTATTCATTATTACCAAAGCAAAAAAAAGATCAAAATCCCGGCGATGGGGGATAACAAGATTAAACCAAAGTAAAAATTTATTCAGTGGGTCGAGTTTATTTTCAAATCCTTGTCCATCACGGCCTCAATCTCTTCCCACGCATACTTTTTTTTACTGTAGTGATCATGATTCTTTTAGGATTCCAGATTACCTGGTGTGGCTTGTAAAGATATGTGAGCGTCATTTGATCTTCTGTAGACCACTCCATTATTCTAAAATCTGCTAAAATAAAGGATGTTATTATTATTATCATTATTATTAGCTAAACACACACATATACACAAAGAAATAAATTAACCAAAAGATATATGTTGGCAAAATCAAAATTCACGTGTGACTCCACTGCTGGTCTTCCAACGACTGTATATTCGTGTAAATGTTCGGGGAAATGTTCACGGAGACGTTCAGACTAGGACCGAACACAAACATCCTTTGATGTGACAAGCAAAAACAGACAACTGATGGATCTGAGTTGAACAGAACAATGAACAAATTTTGTTATAACTTTCTATTCAGATAACTGTCCACACTTGTAGTGCACATGATCATGTGCATTTGTTCTGTTCTAGTCTGGACGTGGCTCTATAAAGTCACCTGTATTCCAATCTGTACTGACTAAAGTAGCTAGTCAGGCCACGTAACACCTGACTATTTTAAAACTTATTTCAGAGAATAATATATTTTATTATTACTAAACTGAACTGAAGTGTACAATTTACATTATCTTATCTACATTAAAAATTATATATTTTTACACTCTTTTTTGCTAGCACAAACATCTTCAGGCAAAGACCATTCCAAATAGCTTCTAAATCATCTATTTTTAAAAAAATCTGGGGGAAGACTACTTTAAATAGCTTTTAAAGGAAACTGATATTTTAACAAAAATCCGGACAAGGACTACTCCAAAAAGATTTTAGAATCATCTGAATTTTTAAAATCTTAAAAAGAAAGAACCCTCTGAATAACTTCAAGATGGATACATATTTCCTGAAATATTTTTCTGGAAAGAATCCCCTTTGGGTTGGGAGGCATAACTTTTTTTAACTGCTCCCTCTCCCTACACAAATAAGATTCAACTACTACTGATTCTTCTCTTCAAGTAAAACACTGAAAGTATCCCGGCATGGGAAGAAAATATTATTGTAGCCTATAGCTACACACGTTAAGAGTGCCCCAAAAGCTACAAATTGGAAAAAGTGCTGGAAAATAGCTCTGATACATGGTAATCTAAACTAAAGTTAACTACATTATTGAAATATCTGCCCATAGTTAGGCTTGGTTTATATTCATGCATAATTCATAACTAATAGCGAATAGTGTATAGTGTATAGTGCGCAAGAAGTTGAAATACATTATTTTAAATGATGGCGTCTATAATCGATTTATAGTGAATAGTGAAATAGTTCACAGTGCATAAAGTTGATTTAACTTTAACTTTTCTTATACGTTATGCACGAGTTGTGAAACGATATTCTCGCGAGAAAAATCTAGCCAATAGGATTTATGGAAAACATAATTCGATATTTTTCAAATATTATTTTATAAGTTAGAAGTTGGTCGCCATATTGGGCTTTAACTATCGTTAAATAGTTTTATATTGTGATTTTAACTTGAAAATGAGTGAAAATGAAAGTGACAATGAATATACGGTTGAATTTACAGAATATGGTTTTGTGTCTGTTGCTTGGGGGAGGAACCCCGCACCTCCTATTAATGTAGTTTTTGTACTTGCCTTGGTCACTTAGGAATTTTTATGGTTTAAAACACCAGGAGTTGGAAAATTCACTGTCTAAAACCACATAACCCCCCTCCAAAAAATACATTTCGTGCAACGCCCCTGTACTCTAGCCTCATTTCATTCAATCACTAAACCAGATTGTCCTCAAATGAAGATAAATAATTCAAACATACTATTAAATATAGAAGGATGGGTTCTATAAAATTCATTTACCCGTGATGATAAAAAGCCAGAAATGCATTTCTAGATGGTTTGCCATTAAATGCTAAATATATAAATTCAGATTAATACTATTTAGTAAACAGTACCAATATTTATCTCTCAGATTATAATACAGCTAGTAAAATTGGCGTGTTAAGGGGAACAAGGATATTAAAACTAGTAAATTTAGCTGTATGATAATATTCTTAAAAGTAAAAAAAGTAGTAGAAAGTGAAGGAGAGATCGTTATTTTACTCAGCAGTGAATAAAATATATATTTCTTTAACACCTTAATGGCAGTGTGTCAATAAAATTATTTTTAATTATTTATATATTTATAAAAAATCCCCGCAAGCCTAGCTAGGCCATACAATGAAACGGATGTTAACAATACATTTGAAATTTAGCAATGTTCAAATAAATTTAAATACATGAAGAAATTATATTATTAATTATTTGAATTTTTTTTATTCATAGTTAGAGGTGTAATTATTTTTATAAATGTATCTTAAAAAACTACAAAACATTTTATACTATTTATTAAAATAGAAAACTGCGTTAGTGTATAAGTGGGAAATTATTGTATTTAGTATGTTGTTTTGGTATGCTGCATAGGTTTGTTGATACCTATTTGAAATTTGGACTTGGAAATCTCTTTGACCTTGGATAATACATATAAGAACAGGTGAACTTATTTATTTATATAATTTAATATAACTAGGAAACTGAACCTTGTTACACAACAATTTCCACTGTTTTATCTTGTCATATAACTTATACTGTCTGGTGATTTGATAATAGTTTTCGTTAGTCACGTGGTTAATATTTTTAGCTTTAAATCTAACATCGAGATTATACACAAAAGGCTTTAGGTGAAAAAACCAGTATTCCCACGTATGTTGCAGTATTAAACGAACTAATGTAAGTTGACGAATCTCATCAGTTCATATATAAAAATTCATTCTAACATTGTTTTTATGGCTGAAATATATGATCTATCATCATTGGATTCACTTTCTATAGCAGCAGATGGTGACGGCAGTTCTATAACTCATAAGTCTTCGAGCGTCTCCAAATCTCTAGTTATTGATCCAGATGTCTCAGGTAGTAACTCCATACTGTCACTATCTGTAGGCCTACCTCAAGGGGCTGAAATGGGTTCATTATGTCACCAACAATTAGTCAATGTTGAAGTTACAGTTGCAGACTATTTAAATGCTCCCACATGTTTTGACTCTCCTGCATCATGTAATCCAATAGAAAAGGACCATGAGCTGATCCAAAAGAAAAAACCATCTGAGGTTTTCATGGAAGATGTATACGAACAGACACGAGAAAGTAAAATTGTGGTTCGTGGTATAACTGGTGTAACTTACGACCCTCGAATGGAATGTCATCGCAACCTTTGGGATCCTAACTATCCAGAATGCCCAGAGAGGTTCTCTTCAGTCATGTTAAGGTGCACTGAATATGGGTTGTTACAAAGATGCAAATTCCTTCCTCCTAGAAGAGTAACAGAAGAGGAATTACTAACTAAACATTCACCAGATATAATTGAAATCCTCAAGCGGACAAGCGGCTCCTACGATATGAAGAATCTGGAAGATCTTTCATCAAATTATGATTCAATTTATGTACATCCAACAACATACCAGCTCTCTTTGTTAGCGGCCGGAAGCACCATCGAGTTAGTGGATAAAGTCTGCAAGAAAGAAGTTATGAATGGAATGGCAATAGTTAGACCTCCCGGGCATCATGCAATGTACAGTGAATTTTGCGGCTATTGTTATTTTAATAATGTTGCGTTGGCTGCACATCATGCCCTCAACAACTGTGAAGCCTCTCGTATTCTTATCGTTGACTGGGATGTACATCATGGCCAAGCGACTCAGCAGATGTTCTACGATGACCCGAGAGTGCTGTATTTTTCCATCCATCGCTACGAGTATGGTGAATTTTGGCCAAACTTGAAAGAGTCAGATTTTCATTATATAGGCACAGGGAAAGGGAAAGGTTATAACTTCAACGTCCCGTTGAATCGTGTCGGTATGACTGATGGTGATTATCTTGCCATATTTCAACAGCTCCTCCTACCAGTAGCGTTGGAGTTCCAGCCTGACCTAATAATTGTGTCAGCTGGCTATGACGCTGCCCTGGGATGTCTTGAAGGTCAGATGGAAGTGACCCCGGCCTGTTACTCGCATCTTCTCTGGTCCCTGCTGCAGCTATCGGGGGGAAAAGTTGCGGTTGTGTTGGAAGGGGGTTACTGTTTATCCTCGCTAGCAGAGGGTGCTGCCCTCACTCTGAGAGTATTACTTGGCGACCCGTGCCCCATCTTAACCAAAGTAGATCCACCATGTGCTAGCATTGTTAAAACCATCTTAAATGTGATATATGCACACAGAGAATTCTGGCATTGTTTAGTGTTTCAAAAATTAAGGGATCTAAATTCACAAGAGGAAAGTAGTGCGGCTATTTATGTGGATACAGATGAGATACAAATTCATGTTCCGGAAGTTAAATTCAAAGGTTCTGAGATTAAACTTTCAAAGTTTCCCACTAGGAATTCGTATGCTGTTCAGACCAGTGCAGAAATAGAAGAGTTTGAGATAAGGTTGGAGAATCTGCGCAGCCAAACAATCCTCACAGTTGCGCAAAATAAAGTTTGTCTTGTTTATGATGAAGTTATGTTGAAGCATGTCTGCACATTCAATATGGCACACGTTGAAACCCCCAACAGACTGGTAGCGACTTGGAAACTCCTCAAAGAGTATCACCTACTCGACAGGTGTTTGCGACTTAAAGGGCGGTTGGCGACTGATTCAGAAATATTGCTTGTCCATTCAGATGAATACATGGATTTCATGAAGCGCACCGAAGAACTTGACAATGCCAAACGGAAAGAGGCTGCAACAAAATTGCAGTCTGTGTACTTCAACGAGCACACACTCACAGCTGCAAAGATGGCTGTTGGGTCCCTGCTAGAAGTCCTTGATTCAGTCCTCCTCGGAGAAAGTCAGACTGGGTTTGCTCTGGTCCGACCACCGGGACATCATGCGGAAAAGGATACCTGTTTTGGGTTTTGTTTCTTCAACAATGTGGCTGTAGCTGCGTCTGTCTCTGTATCAAAGTACAATCTAAAGCGAGTCCTTATTTTAGATTGGGACATCCATCACGGAAATGGTATACAACATAGTTTCTCAGACAGCAGCTCTGTGCTGTACATATCTATTCATCGCTATGATAATGGAAACTTTTATCCTGGATCCCCTGATGCCTCAGAAACCGTGGTCGGTACCGGTGACGGGATAGGGTACACCGTTAACATTCCTTGGTCCAAATCAAAGATGGGCGATGTAGAATATTTGTCAGCCTTTCAGCAAGTGGTGCTTCCGATAGCCTACGAGTACAACCCCGAGTTGGTGTTGGTTGCTGCAGGGTTCGATGCGGCCTGGGGGGATTTCATTGGAAGTTGTTCGGTGACCCCTGAGTGCTTCGCTCTTATGACCCATTGGTTGTTGGCCCTGGCTGGTGGTCATGTAATTCTTTGCATGGAAGGGGGCTACAACGTGACTTCTGTTTCTCATTCTGTTGTGATGTGTACAAAGGCTTTACTTGGAGATCCGCTGCCTATTGTGCGGATAAATCGACCTCTGAGTACTAGCGCTGTGATCAATGTGCATAGAAAATATTGGAAGAGCCTTAGCTTTCAAGCTTATTTACCATCTGGAAATGTTCTTCCTGATACAGATGAATAATGTTTCACATATCTTATCCATTGTAACATTTGAAGAAGTTTCTTAAAGAAATACACATGGAAATTATAACCCAAGACTCGGATTCTATTTTTGTAGACCTACAGCTATAATTCTTGGTCAAAATTAAACAAAAGTTGCCACAATTATTTTGACATGTAACATTTTACTTTCAATTATTATGGGATATGTGTTTAACTAACTGTAGATCTACATTAATTTTTAACAATTATTTGAAATATATTAAACTTGAATTAAAATGAACGTGCTCAAAGTTTGTTTTTTTGCATTTGCATCAGACTGTTATAATTCACTATATACTAAAACTGTCCTAATCAATGTTAATATAGCAATTACAAGTGAGGTGCTACCTAATCAACTCGAGCCTTATCTACACATACACTGTATCCTTATAGTCCTGTGAATTTTAGCCCTGATGACTTTAAATTTTGCGTATATATTCCATTCTTAATCAATTGATGTGTAAACTGTGGAAGTATAAGACTGTAAAATCAAGCTCACCGAAATAAAACATTTTCATCAAAGACAATAAACACCCTGAACATTTACATAATTGTATTTGTTGTTTAGTGTTTTAATAAGATTAAAATAGCAATAGCCTTTATCCATCGAAGCTTTCACGTATTTGCTGTTAAGGAGGCTGCTCAGCGAGGAAGTATTAATTTCTGTCAGCTTAAAATACATTGGTCTGTGTCGTTTACTGGAACTACTTTTCTATTATGTCTAAGCTTATACTCCCTTTCAACCTTCACATACAACTACCCTTTGTACATGTTAATAAGAAAGAGGGTTACAAAACAAAACTTCTTATCACAAGGTAAAGAGGAAAGCTCTCTGCTTGTTCTCATATATCTTAACAATTACTGTGTTCGTTAGAGGAAGTTGTTGAAAATGAGTTAATGTTACATTTTCACACTTTTTTTTTCTGTTGAAATCTTTTGACTTGATTTTGGTGTGAACTATATTTTGAAATAACGCATCGCAGAATTAAATATTCCATCAAAGCTGAACGTTCGTACAGCAATTTCTCACTTACCGAGGCGGACCCTGCAAAGGTACACAAGTTATATTAAAATAATGATAGGCCTACTGTATTTGTCTAGCCGTGATTTGTTCTCTGTAACCATTCGTAATGACAGTGATCAGCATAAAACTTAATCCAACTTCAAGGAAATGCTGTGGATTGCGGATAAAGTCCCCTAATGGATACAGTGTATGTGGATGAGACCTTAGGATTTCCTTGTTCATGATTAATGTCAGGGTTGTGAAGTGTCTTGTGTATATGAGTTGTTACCAATGTATTTTCATTGTTTTGAGTCTAAGAATGAATGTGGGCCATTACTGATACTCCTCCATCTTTTGGTTGAGTTTATGGTATGAATGAATTAATTATCTTAAGGCAATCATACCAAAGTTTTAACTTCAAATGTCTGATATAACCAAATATAATTAATACTATTTTAATTTATTTAACTCTTTTAATCTATAATAATGTACACCATGCACATATATTAATTTATAATTTTTGATAATCTCAACTTTTTTTAAAATGTCCATTTATCAAAATAAATGATTAGACCTATATGTTTTTGGTAGATTTTTTTAAATATAAGTAATTTACTATAAAATATCAATATGTTGAATTTTAGGATGAACTGAAATTAGGTACTAGTTGACAAAATGTAGTTAGCAAATAAATGCTAGCCTATTTGTTTGACACTATCCAACTAATTTATTAATGATAAGTTGTGAAACCCACAATTTTTGCACTGACTTCAAATAAAATAATTTTTTCAAAACATGTTGTGTTTCATTTGTATGCATATTATTTGCCACCTTTCAAAACTGATTTATATCAGGTATTGATGAGGCACACACTACTATTAAATCAGGAGGTCCCAGGTCTACATGCTAGTACCACTTTGACTCTTCAGGAGCTTTGTTGACCAATTAAATACTTAGGTGGGGAGGTAGGGGATGAGAGAAATGATAATCGTTTTTGCAGTTTTTATATCAAAACTTTTTTTGGTAAAAAAAATCAAATATTTCTCCAGTAGAAACATATAGTTTAATTTTCTTCACATGGTGAGAGCAACATCTCTTGAACATCTGTCTAGAGTCTCTTGGAATTTAATGACAACTTTTTATTTAATTTAAAAAGGTTCTCATCCTAGTTATTCTCATGTGGCATATATGCGAGAAATGTTGAGGTCACTATATTAAGAAAATTAAAACTATGTTTCTACTGGAGCCATTTTTTTTTGTCAAAAAAAAGTCTTGCTATAAAAACTGCAAAAAAACACCTGCCTTTTCTCTCATTCTTTATGCGCCCACCTTAATGTGGAAGTATTACAAGATATAGCAATATTCTTATAGTTTACTATAGTCAGAAGATCATAAATTATTACAATTTTATTTTACATTCTAAACACAATATAAGTTGGTACATTTCTCAACGTATGGCGAGTCTTGATATGCTAGACAACCATAGTTTAAAAAAATATTATGTTAATGTGTTGGCGTCAACCTCGATGGTCTCTGAATAAAGTGCTTGCCTCAGGACCCAATGTCAGTGGGTTCAAACCCAGCCGGGGTCAATGGATTTTTCTTGAGCGATAAAAATCTGAAGCACAACATCCTTCAGAGAGGAAGTAAAGCCGGCCATGTTGATTGTGGTATGTAAATTAACCTTTGAAGATATGTAAAAATACTTTTTGTGGCAAAATTGGTATGCCCTTTCGCTCATAGAAATTTTCATGTGCTGATATAATCGGTCACTTCAGAAAGTGCATGTCAAATACCTCGAATAAACTAAACCAAAGTGTTGACTTCAATTCAACTGTGTTTTGAATAAAGAAAAAAAAGCTTTTTTGATTCTGGTAGTCTCAGCTGTTAATAAATAGTTCTTAATTGGTTTTTAACAAAGCCATATTATTTGGGCTGTTTGACTAAAGTGAATTTAAATCTGGTGACTTAGGATTGAATAGGTTTTTTCCCTGACTTACTTCCTGCACAGAAAAGGTCGTAACTGAGGTTAACATACCTGGCTTTGACCTAAGAATATGTAGGGTTTGATTATGAATGCCTGGTAAAGGAATATTTTTTCATTCTTTCTATTGCAAGGTTTTCTATTTAAAGTTGTTAAAGAAGACACCATTATCACCTTTTTTTCTACCCAATTAAACCCTTATTGATAGACTATTTTGGCACTAGACCATACATTTAGCCCACTAACCCTCTGATCTTAAGGAACTTTAAAGTTCATGGCCGTCAAAACATAAGCTTGTCAATCAACCCTTTTCCTAGACACCTCCATCCAATCCCTTACCTGAAACCCAACTAACTCTCTGGCCCTTAATGAACTCGAAAGTCAATGGCCAACAAAACGCAAGCTCGTCAATCTACCCTATCCCCAGACACCTCCATTTAATCCCTTATCTGAAACTCTTTCAAATCAAAATTTTCATACTATCCTCCCGCCAATGTCTCGGCCTACTAAGGGGTATCTTGTATCTTCAGGTTTCTCAAATAAAATGTTGTACACACTTGTCGTCATCCATTCACGCCACATGACTACCCCAACTCACCCTGCACACCTTTATCATCCTTAATATATTTAGGGGTATATACTAACCATAAAGTTCTTCAATATGTAAATTTCCCCATTAGATTTGCCCACTATTAATAAAATAATAATGGTTTTTCTTTCTATCTTTATTTCTAGAGTTGGTAATTTCTTAAGGATATAATAGCTTTATATAGAATACAAAAACTAAATCATGGGTAAGCACAAAAAACAACTCAGATTAGAGAAATCTAAGGTGAAGCTAAAAAAGAAACCACTGCCTAAGGGTCAGAACATAACGGACACATCTTTCAAGACAAGATCAATTGTTATCACAGAACAATTTAAAACAACAGATGAAAGTCAGCCACTGTCGAGCAGAAAACTAAATGTTAAGGTAAGTGTATTTACTGTATCATTTATGGGGGGCTTATCTTGCATGTCCTGAACCGATTGATTTCCATCAACACGGGAGCTACAAACTAACTTAAATTTTTTTTAGAATAGACACAACACCAAGTCCTCCGATTAGGGATGTGCAAAGTCCACTTTTTCAATTCGAAATAAACTCGAATTGAATTTATGAAATATTCTCGAAGCCAAATTGAAGTTTGAATAATTTATTTTAGCTGTTTAATGCTTGAAAAAATATTATATTGTGGTTATTTATATTGCTTTGTGCCCAAAAAGTATCTGTAAAATGTTTTATCGCACAATTGTTTGTAATATTTCATTCTAATTTTATAAATAAAGCTATTATCACAATATGCAATTCAATTAATTCAGATTTTTCCCATGTGATTATTAATCTGTAATGTACAAAACAGACCAGAAAGGGGAAGCCCCGATTTCACCCATGATAAATTTTTTGAGCCTACAGAGAACTGAACCAAGGATCCCAATACCGACTGAACTAAGCTGTTTGACAAATGAACCTAGGTAATGATAACCATTAATTACCATGGAGTATATTGAACATGTATACAGACTTTGTAAATTTTAGTAACTTCTTCCTTTACTTTTGGCAAAAAAAATCAACTGGTTCATTCACCTTCATGATATTACTGGAGACCCTCAGTAGAGTTTATAAGATTGGGAACCTGCTTCGGTGGCTGAACGGTCTAAGGCATCACTCTTGTGTTAGACTGACCTGCTGATGACAGGGAGGTCAAGGCTCAAATCCTGGTGGTTTTTCCTAAATGTTTTCCCACTCTGCTTCCACGCAAATGCAGGTAGACTACCTCTAAAATGCTTCTTTTCTCTTTAGAGTAATTATCATATATATGCATGTAACCTGAAGAGGTAGTAAGACACAAGGAGAGTGGGGTGGCCAGAAATAAAATAAACAACATTGGGCAAATGGATCTAGTTTTGTTTTATTGGCTAAGCAGATCAATTTAACATATAGTTTTCATTATATTTCTGTCAAGATTTCCTCAAGCTGAGAATCATTTGATTTGAACTTGTGTTTGTTTTATGCCTGCATATTTCCATCTGCTATAATAATATATTACTAACACTGTCTTGATTTATAAATATTCACATTAAACAAATATTTTCATTCATTCAAGGAACAGATTTGTATTTTATAAGTACCTCGGTGACCTGGTGGTCTAGGGGTAAGGTGTCAGACTTCTGTGCTGGGGGTCCGGGGTTCAATCCTCGGTCCCGGCACAGATTTATCTGATTGCTAAACCCTTCCTTCACCTCTGACAAGACGTGTATTAATCACAACTTGTGAATGTGAGGAATGCCAGGCCTCCACCGTGGTTCGGATTCCACGTTAAGCTGTAGGTCCTCCATTTCATCTCACAATCACCCTACCATTGCACATTAGCGTAAGTGCGTATAACCCG
>CABFWB010000429.1:116420-156322 GCA_902151455.1 Timema bartmani | reverse complement strand
CCCCCCCTCCCCTTTTGAATGGCAGTTTTTCAGTTTTAGCACCAACCCGTTTTAATATATTGATATGTACTCGGTACTTATGTTACTTAAAAATTTATCATGTTTTATAGAATATTGATCAACCCATTAAATGACTACTTAATTAAATGCATACAATCGATCCAATTAAAACAAAAGTAAATTCCTCTTGGCAGCATTGCAATGTTAGTTGTCTGTAGACCGACAGCGGTAGCACAATGGTGGCGTATTCTAATGTACTGCAGCACACTACTCAAATAACATAAATATTAAATTACATAAAGTTAGGGTTTTCAGGAATCTGGAATGGAATCCTATCGCAAAGCGAATACTTATTGCTGTTAATTATCTGTACACTATTTGATGTGAAATTTAGAATAATAACTGGAATTTATTTAATAATTTTTGGGGGAAATGTGGCCCCCTGGAATATAAGGCCCGGGGCAATTGCTCCCTTTGCACCCTAGATGCAGCATAGAATGTTGGCCACAAAGAAATAGGCCTATGTTAGAATTTTCTAAACTGTTCTTCCAACCAAAATCGGGCTATAGTTTGTATGTCTGCCTATCCAATTAGTAAATAACTAGGTAGGGTTGGGTGGTTTAGTATTAGACAGGTTGTCCTGGGTTAAGCTATTTTGTAATTGGCCTAGGCCTAAGTTATATATATTTTATTTTTTAAATTACACCATAAAAACCAAAAACAAACATTTATATAATTTATACTCGGGGACTCAACCAGAGAGTTTGGTTGACTCTCAAAACTAGATTAGAGTAAGATTCTGGTAGGAAGACAATTTTAGAAAATGTGAAACATGTTACTTGCGGCCAACATTGATATTGTTTTACTATATAATTAGTATTATTTTAGAGTTATTGATGATATCTACCAAAAGTGACAGCTTCAGATCACATGACTTGATGTATGTATACGTGAAAGTGGTTTTGGATATTTTTATGACTGTCTGATATGACAAGCTTTTTTGGCTGAATGGTTTAAGGCGGCGTCACACTTGCAATATACTGGACTGCCGATGATGAGGATATCAGGGTTCTAATTCCAGTTGGCTGTACAGTACTGAGAGTGGTTTTTACAAAACAATTTTCAACTCTTCCTCCATGCAAATATGGGTACACTTCATACAAATTAAAACCTCCTCATCCCTAACACATTAGCGTAATTAGTTGGTTTTTTTTAGCACCACGTGTTATCACCAGTTCAGGCAGGTTGTACACACATGTATTAATTACGCTAATGTGTTAGGGATGAGGAAGGTTTAAAATAGAAAATGTGCACTCACATATGTGTGGAAGGAACGTGTAAGACCATTTTGGAAAGAAAAAAAACTTGGTTCACCAGATCGGGAGTCGAGCCTTGATCTCCCAGTCATTGGCAGTCCAGTCTATTCAGAAAGTGACGCTCCAGACTATTCTACCATAGAAGCGGTAAAAAAAAAGTGTTGAACTTCTGTGGTGTACAGGATGTGCTCTGCAGCTGTCAATAGAATGACTTATTTGGGGTGTTGTTAACTCTGCATTTATTCAGTATATCTTTTAAAAGTGTTGATACAGAATTATCATCTCTGACAGGAGCTGGTGACTCGCTTGAAGCACTACAATGACACTGTCCGCCAGAACGCCGTGGCCGGGTTGAAGGAAATAATCATCACTCACACGGAGAGTGTGTTGGGCTCGTATTTCTACAGCCTGGTGATGGCGATCACTGAGCTGATAGTTAGCGAGGTGATGAGGAATATTCGACGTGAGGCTTTGAAGCTCCTGCAGCTGATCATGGCTCAGGTAATCCTTCTACAGTTCCGTAACTCACAATATCACCGCGTTGTGCTGCTTTCCTACAGGCATATCTACCGCTTTACTAGCTATTCAATATATTTATGCGCATCATTTGGAGAGAGAAAATATTATTTTAGCTAAATTAGCACTCAATCTATATAATAGACACCATTATGTGGCTATATGCCATTGTTTATTGAATAAAACATTTATCTTGAACCCGCTTCAGTGGCTGCATGGTCTAGTGCACTTCTCTTGTAGTAGGCTAGACTTGATGATGGGGAGATTGAGGTTCAAATCTCGTTCAAGTGTACTGAGGGTATTTTTTCCAAAATGATTTTCCACTCTCCCTCCACGCAAGTGCGGGTACACTTGCTTTAATATGACCTTCCTAATCACTTAAACCATTATTGTAATTAGTACATAAGCATATAACCTGAACGATTAGCAAGACGCGGTGTTAAAAATTCAAATTATCTTTAGAATGGTACCAAGGAGGGGTGTTTTGGGTACTCTAATCCTTCCCTCTTCTCCTTCCTGCTACCTCATATAGAAATATTCAAGTATTCCTCATCAATGCCTAGGCTAGTATCTTAGTGAAGTATTATAACATTCACAGCTCTTACAATCCTTAGTTATATATTGCTAATCTTGCCCCATGAAAGTAGTTGAATGCAGATCACAGGGATGGGGTGAAAAAATAATTTCAAAGTGTATTGAAGATATCTAAAAAACCTGTTTTCCCCTGGATTCAGGTATCTGTTGAGAAAGTGACGCCCTTTTTCTCTGCTCTTCAATGGAACCTGAACTGTGCCATGACACACATCAACCCCAAGATCCAGGAGGATTCCCTCCTCCTGTTCGACATTCTCCTCGAGGCATCCCCTTCACTAGTGGCCTCTGGGGCCTCGCACATACTCCCCAACTTCCTCAACATGATCTCAAAACTGCGCGCCGAGTCTCAGCTGGACAGGACCCTCACGGTGAACCTCCAGAGCAAGCTGACGACCGTCAAGTGGCGTATCCAGGTCCTGACGCGCCTGCGGTATTTCCTTGGTGCCATCGTCACCCAGGAGAGGAGACGCTTGAAAGGGCCAGAGTCCACAGGGTGCAGGAACCTCCGCTGGGGTGAAGAGGGGGCGTCAAATATGACACTCTTCAACCCTGCGTATGGTGAGCTGTGCATCTTGCCGGACCTGTTTCGCCGAAGTGAAGGTCCTGCAGCAGGGGTCGATGAGATCCAAGGTTACGTCAAACAGCTCATGCCACTTCTATTTGATACGTGGCTAGAAGTAGGGCCTGGCAAAGAAGCCGAGGGACGCCAAGAAAAAGGTGAAAGTAAAATTTTAAAAAACTATAAACTAATGCCCAGGTATCAGAATTTATTGATTAAATTACTACCCACATGGGCATGTGGGCTAAGGCACCAGTCTCTTCTCTTCTGGGGTCAAGGATGTCTCATTCATCTTTGTGAAAAATGATATGTTCTCTGTTCCAGTTGGGCTGAACGAAGAAGCATTGGATCTCCTTAAATGTATCTCGCAAATAATCTATTTACTTTGGGATTACATTCATCTTTGGGAACAGAAAACAAAAAATGAAACTTTGGTACGTCTTATCTTATCTTCTGGACTTTACTTCTTTAACTGTGTTTAATTTAGAAAAAATACATTGTAAGTCACATTCCTTTATAACTCGTGTTTTTGTGAGATAATGTGGTAAATGAAACACTCATACCACTGTCTTAATCACACACTCATCGGTAGTAATGTGTACTAAGGTGTCAATCTCACAATGGGCTGGATTGCTGGTGACTGGGAGTTTGAGGTTCGAATCTCGTCTGGGTGCAGTATAGCGGTATCTGCATGTTATTTATCCCTAAGGTTTTTCCATCTTTTCACACTAATGTGAGTGCACTACCTTATATGCCCTTCCTCATTCCTAACGTCTTGTACACACAGACAATGTTTTTATACATAATTCAGTTCAAGTCAGTTCAAGTCAGAGCTATGCAAAACAAGTATCCCTCATGAAAACTTGTGTGTAAGCTGGTGATAAGTTCTTAGTGATGTTTAAACACAGACATATGCTCAGAAGAGATGAAAGTGGTTCTACAATAACGAATTAAACACAGATTGTCCTGTACTTCAAGCAAAAGGACAGTAAACTCCCAATTATCCATACTCATGTTATCCAGTTTTCTAATTATCCATGCACTTTTCTTCAAAACATTACAGTACCTTTACAGTAGTTTTGTATATGTATGTGGAAAACATTACAGGAAAAATTAATGGAAAATATATAAAAGGAAACAAACACAATATGTGTTAAATACAATGAAAAGAACACAGTTCACACTTTACATTAGACAAAGAGGCGATCAATGGTTGTCTCTCTAAGAAAACCAATTGTTCCCACCCAATCCCCCGACCTAGGTTTCATTCTATCTGAACTCATCAGGAGGGAGTGTGAAACAGGCAATAGAACTTCCTAAAAGAAGAAACCAAAAACTACAAAAAGGAGAAAAAGTAAATTGGTAGAGAATGATAATAGGACACTTAAATAGGAACATTTAAAAGGAACATAAAACATAAAGGATAAATACAGGAACAGGGTGTTTTCTATCAACCTTTCCTGTAATTTCTTCCAAATATATATACAAAATACCTCAAAAAGCAAAAAGAGGTTTTCCTTTGAGATATATATTATATACAGTAGTTTTAAAAATTTTCAATAAATGAGTAACTCAACAGCAAACATGGTACTATGAACGAAGCTTAAGATGTTTTTTTGTAAAAGCCACAGCTCGCTACCATTCATAACTACCCTACCAGCCCTCTTACCCGCCCTTATGCCAGTCGCAATACCATACAAACTGCACTGTGTTTTATGTCTACCTATGTAAAACAGTTTTTATATAAAATACCGGTTTGTTTCAAAATATACATTAAACTTTTAATTCATGCACATACACCCAAACCATTTTCTTAAAAGAGTTATATTTTATTAAGTAGCCATGTGGACGAATGTAGTATTTTATTAGGTAACCATGTGGATGAATGCAGTATTTTATTAGGTAACCATCTGGATGCATGCAGTATTTTATTAGGTAACCATGTGGATGAATGTAGTATTTTATTAGGTAACCCTGTAGATACATGCAGTATTTTATTAGGTAACCATGTGGTTGCATGCAGTATTTTATTAAGTAGCCATGTGGATGAATGCAGTATTTTATTAGGTAACCATGTGGATGAATGCAGTATTTTATTAGGTAACCATGTGGATGCATGCAGTATTTTATTAGGTAACCATGTGGATGCATGCAGTATTTTATTAGGTAACCATGTGGTTGCATGCAGTATTTTTCATAGTAGATACTTTGCTGGTTATTTCTAGTTAGCTGCTTGTTATTTAATTTAAGTTTTTCCACTTAATTCAGTACGAACATATTAACAGTGTTTAGGGGACATTATCTTTAGATTGAACTACCAAACAAACCCTGTATTGCATGAAAAAAAAATCCCACCCGCTTCAGTGGCCACATGGTCTAATGCACTACTCACGCAGTAGACTAGACTGCCGGTGACAGAGATATTGAGGTTCGAATCTTGGTTGGGTGTACTGAGGGTGGTTTTTCCAAAGTGGTTTTCCACACTCCCTCTAAATATAACCTTCCTAATCCCTAAAACCATTAGTGTAATTAGTATATAAGCATATAACCTGAACGAGTAGTAAGATGCGGTGCAAAAAACAATCATCATATGTCAATTTTGTAAAACCTGTTATTTTTTTATTCACATTAAACCTAACCTATCACACATCAAAAGTTGGCAAGTATTACAAAAAAAAGTAATAGAATGTATCTAATATCAGCTAAAACAAATGTAACATACAACATTGTTGTAGCCAAATGTTAATATACATGTCTTTTTATTTTCCATTGGCTTGGAAGACATATTTTTATCTTAATTCTCTTCCTTAATGGGCCATAAATAATAGGATACAGAAATTCATGTGTTTTTGATAGTATTATATGTCTACATTAATGTGACATTGACGTCAAATGATGTAATTTATATTCTTTACACATGGTTTGATTAAAATATATCCCTTTAGCTCCTTGATAAAAGCCATAACCTAGTTCTTAGTCGTCAACATATTGCGGAATCATATATATCATAATATATCCGAATAATTTGTAGCTATGGGGAGGTGAAGATTTTATTTGAATATAATATATAATAATAAATACTATTACTATGTTTATCTGGGAAAATATAAGGAATCCCTTCAAATAATATTGAAATATTTTTGATTTTGGGACATTTCACTGTGAGGTTTAAATAGTGAACCTTTACACAGAAGAAAAATTGAAATGATGATTAAGTATGCTGACTAGAACACATGTATTATCAACACATTGAAACATTGGGTTGAATAGTGAATTTATATATTTCACCACTAAGGTCAAATTGTTTTATAAACCCCCACTATACAACTTCACACTTGTTGGTTTTTTGTAAAAATAATAATTCATAATGGAAAACACAGGAATTGTGTGCATGCGTTTACTTTAATTTGCCATCTTGTTATATCTGTTCAATTAAGTTCTTGTGTTTTGTGTTAAATATATATGTACACTAGAATTTTCCTTGTATACTGCGTTAACAATATTCTTAATACATTGGAGGATATTAGCCCCAAATAATAGATTTTGAATCACATGTTTGTTTTTATTCCAAGTAATGAATTTATTTTGATCTTCCTGGGATATGAGCCACTCTCTATAAGTTTGATAGTCTCTTCTTCTTTTTCCACCACCTATCGTGCTATCCGCATGTTTATACAAATGGGGTAGAGACGAGTAAGGTAGAGTTGAGAAAAAATGTGCTTGCATTTGTGTGGAGGGTGAGTGTAAAACCATCTTTATTAATAATATGAAGAATTTGTTTGTCTGTCATGAGCATTATGCAATATCTACAGCATGCAGAGGGCTGAAAATTTAAAAATCAATATTCTCTGTGCATGAAGGTGTGCGCCTTGAAGCCAGAATTTTAAATTTTTCATTAGATTTCTTAATAGACCTACATTAAAAACCAGGCTGGAAGTAAAAAGAAAATAGGCAAGGCAGGGATTAAAGGCACTAACTTTAAAGTTACCTTCCATGTGCAATAATTTATGTAAAAACACCTCTCCCTGAAAACACCAGGAGCTTCGACTGGTTAGGGAATAAACCACATTCAGTTAACCCATTCGAGATTCAAAACACCAACCTTCCAGTCACCGATAAAACCAAACTGTTACTGCCTCAAACTGCAAGACCGCCATTATAGGTAGTTGGTATAGGTATTCTAAAGTTTAAAGTTAGCATTATATATCCATCATCATCATCATCATCATCATCAATTATTTCCAGAGTGTGGCCGGGTCAGTTTAGTAAAATGCCTCCATCCTTCCACCACCCTTCCTCCTTTAGTTTCTTCCATTATTCTCCTCTCACTTGGAACACTTTCTGTTATCTGCTCCTCCCATCTCTTTCTTGGCCTCCCTTGCGGTCTTTTTCCTACAACTTCATTTCCAACATTCTCTTTGGCATTCTCTCTTTTTCCATTCTCAATACATGCCCATACCATTTCAGTCTTGCAGTCAGCAATATATATTACGTGTTTAATCATTCAACACCTTAGCTCAGTCGTATGCTTGTCTATTTACTCAGCTAAGCGTCCCGGGTTCGATTCCCGGCATGGCCGAAAAATTTATCATTGGTGAAATGTGGGTTTACTCTTTCACATTGATAAATTAACGGCCGAGGACTGGATGTTGTGCCTGTCCTAGTATAAAGTTATATTATAAGGTATATGAAGCTACGACAGGCCTAGCAAGCTGGTAGTGGAAAATATATGGCTTGAATAAAAAACTGACCCAGGCCACAGGTTGGAAACAGTAATAGTTGTAAAGTAAATATATATTACATGTTTTGCGAGAGTCTTCTCATCTGGTCGTGCTCTCAGTACTTCTAATTTAGTTCATACCTCAGGACCAGCTACTTGCAATACCTTTTTTAAATTTGAGGTATTTAAATTGCTTTTTTCTAAACCGAATGATTAAATCAGCACATTACTTACAAACTAATTTAATTTTAGAACACACAACACCCAGCCCCCAGCCTTCATTTCATCACTGTTAAAGGGGAATCCCCAATATCACTAATAATAGATTTTTTAGCCATGCCGGGAATCGAAACCGGTGTCCTTGGCTCAGTAGGCAAACACACTACTGACAGATCTAAGGTGTTAGACTAACTATCATACTTAAATGCCCCCAATCATGTTAATTGCTAAAAACAAAGAAAATTCTACAACTCTCACTCAATGGGCAATTCTTTTTTTTTTTTAGGTCATCTGGTTTAAAAGTATGTTTGAAAAAGATTTCAACCGTTTACATTATGTCTGGCTTCCCGTACACTCAAGTGGAAACTTCAAACACAATCAAAAGGTCAAAGAAGCAAGATATGTTCCAAGAACCATCGAATGTTATGTCTGGATCAAAAACATCGGAGCACAATCTTATTATTTGCCATTTGTATCTGTGCATCAGCACTTCTCCTGCCCGTGAGGTGGCCGGAAATGTTTCTGAGTATGTCAAGAGTAAGTACATACATACAGTCCAATTTTCACAGGAAGGGTTTAATCTGACAGAAAAAGTTACTAGATTTAGATTTTATGTCCGGGGATATTATCTGTATCTGTCTTTTTTGATAGATATTACCAGTACCAATACAACTATAATAAAATAATTAATATTATCGATGTTGACATCTAAGCTGCCAAATGGGAATTTATTCTGGAAAACCTAGGAAAGACAGGGAATTTGGTAGTAAGAAAATAGGGGCAACACTGGATTATTAGTATGACAGTTTCATGGGGCTAAAAAAATCTTTGAAAATATTTCAAACATAGTGTCACAGGCTTGCCGCTCAACATTGTGATCACCTCCAAAACATATACCATCCTAGGGTGAAACAGATGGCTCTGTCTAATCTTAGAGTTGATAGTGTGCTTATTGGCTCTAAACTAACATCATGACTGTCCTTTATATAAACAACTCATTGATACATTTCCAAGGTGGTCAGAGGCAACCTTCTGAAAATTGTTCCAATCATAAAATTGGAAAGGTACTGAGCTTTAAAAACCGATATTCTTTTGACCCTTTTGACTGTTTAGTACCCCAAGGCTGCTCTGGGAATTAATGTGCATATTTTAGAACTAACCCTGTATTTTATTTATGTGTGCACTTATATTAAGGTAAAAAACGTTGATGGAAGGATAATGTTAAAATGATTTGAATGTTAGCTGTCAGGTTATGGATTGGATGGAGGTGTTTCATAATAGGTTTGAATGGAGAGCTTATGTTCTGGCATCCATGAATTTTTGACTCACATAAAGATGTTGCCTACTTTGGGAATTTGAGCCTATTTCACATCTTAAATCCATACACTTTAGCCTTCTAAGCACTATCACACTTGGGTGAACTGGCAGTCTAGGGGTAAGGTGTCGGACTTCTGTGCTGGGAGGTCATAAAGTTAGTTAGTGCATATTTTTATATCATACACTGATTAAAGTTTTATAAAGCTTGACCTTCTCTTATCATAACCTTTAATTAAAAATGATAGAATAAATTGTTGGAAAATAACGAGGGCTATGGAGTCTGAATTAGTCATGAGCAATTTGGGTGGAGTTGGAGTTGGTGTCTGTAAAAATGTACCTTCTGACTCGGCTTCAAAATAAACACTTATAATATAATAATAATAATATATTATAGTATAATTTTCACCTTATACTTTTTTTTATAGCTTAGCACTAGGGGTGTACCGATGCGGATACCGATGAACCGTTATCGGGCGATTATTAATGCATCGGCAATTAATCGTAATTGGTGATTACTATGCTGATAAATCTTCTTTTTTAAGTAAAATTTAAAACAAAATTTTCTAGGTAGGAATTTAGTGATCAAAATTGCAAAAAAAACACCACCCATATATACACACACTGCATCTGGGTTGTAGGCTATGCAAAATTTACACAACCAGATAAAGAAATATAAGTTCACATCGTTGATAAAACTAACAATATAGTTCCAACTTTCGCCGGTAATGCAAAGATTAATCAAAAATTAAAATTGCCAAAGCTTTAACTGTTAATTTTTAAATAAAATCTTTTTGTATTAATTACATTAATTGTTATCATTCTCTTAAGCATATTTCCCAATAGTTATTAATAAATTATTTATAATTGAGACTAATCAGTGTAAATAATCGTTGCATGAAAAATTATTTTTAACAATCGGTAATTGGTTTTACTGAATCGGTACACCTCAACTTAGCACCAATGTTTGTAATTTTGCTTGGTAAATTAATTTAAATATAAATTCACAATGCCAAAGATGTTTTCCATGAAGTCATCTGTATTGGAGCATTTTACTGCAGTCATCATCATCATCATCATCATCATCATCTGTTTCCAGCCTTTGGCCAGGTCTGTTTAGTAAAATGCCTCCATCTCCCTCTGTCCTTCCACCACTCTTCCTCCTGCGCTCTCTTCCACTCTCCTCCTCTCACTTGCACACTTGCTACTATCTGTTCCATTTCTTCCTTGGTCTTCCTTGCAGTCTCTTCCCTACATACCTCATATCCATTAATCTTCTTGGAATCCTCTCCTCGTCCATCCTCATTACATGTCCATACCATCTCATCCTAGCTTCCTCTACTATCTCATGTACCCCCTTTTATCTAACTCTAGACCTTACATCTTCATTCCTAATCCTATCTCTTCTGGTAACATCTAGCATGCTCCTCAAAAACTGCAGTAAATTTGTTATTACCAATTAATTAATATATATTAGCTACTTATGAAGGAGTCTGAGTCGAAGTTAGTTTCAGGATCAGACAATAAAAACAGAGAAGTCGGAGTCGAAGGCTTGGCATACCGACTCCACAACCCTGGAAATAACCCTATTCAGGCCATTATCTGTGAAAGGAGAAATCCCAATTTAATGCACAATATGTTTTTTTTTGCCCCTCATGATAATAATCGAATCTAGGATCTTTGACTCTGTAGAAAGAAGCTCTATCATCTGAGCTAATGTGTCAAACAAGACGATGGGCATCAGTACAGCTAGAGTCACCATTATGAACCTCTGTTTATTCCAGAACATGTGACGAAATGGAACAGCGGAGACAACAACACCACCAGCGAGCAATTTGTCAAGGTCCTGGGATGTTTGTTAGGGGAACGGTTTATGTTTTGGTCCAAGCACAAAGCGATGGCTGTTCCGAGCATCTTGGAGGCTGTGGTCTCGACCTCGTTGGGCCGCAAGCGAGAGATACCGGCTCTCTTTCATCTACTGATCCATCTTGTGTTGGATATACGCCTTAAGAACCTTGCCAGGTGAGTTGTGTCATATTTTGTGAGTGTAGGTAGACATCTTGTTTGGGCTTTGGGGGTGTGATGATGATAATTATTAAATTATATACCCGCTTCTGTGGCTGCATGGGCTAAGGTATCACTCATGTGATGAACTAGACTGCCAATGACATGGAGATTGGGGCTCTAATATCAGGCGGGTGTACTGAGGCTGGTTTTCCCACTCTACCTCCATGCAAATGTGGGTATACTTCCTCTAAATTGAACCTTCTTCATCCTTAACACATTAGCATAATTGGTACATATACCTCCAACCAAAAATGAGTAGTAAAACCTGGTACAAAAAATTAGTAATTATAAACTTGTCCCAGGGTTGATATATTTAAAACCATCATTGGTGGACACGTGGATTAAACATCAAGCTTTGTTTAGTCTGGTTTGATGGTGATAAGGAGGTCTGGGTTCGATTCCAGCCAGCATGTTTTTTTCTAAATGGTTTTCCCCTTTTTCATACAAATACTAGTACATGTCCTTTAAATACTTACTACCTTTGTTATCCCTACCCCATTAGAGTTATTGAATGTGTGTAGCCCAAATGGGTAGTAAGGCATGATACCAAAAAAAATTGTCATGGCTATTCTCTCATTAGGGTATGTTTTTATTCAAAACAATAATATAGACGAATGTTCCAATAATCTCATCATAATTTGTTAAAAAATAGTTTCATTAAGGGTCAAAAATATAATTATATTCTCTGAAAATTATACTGTAAGGGTCTCAAGTCTTGTAGACCAGTGTTCCCAACTTATGTAATTTATACCATTCTAGCAATATGAGACAGGAAGTGCAGTAAGCTACTGAGGTGTGGATTAAATATAATATTATTAGCAACCCAGCACGATTCGTTGGAGACCTGGGGAAGACGCTGACCCCTCAATTAAACTGATAATCACTTATTTAGCAGTACCTCAACCCCTCTTTGGTGAGGGCTAATTAAGCTCATCTACAGTACAGAGTTTACAACAAGCTTTCTGCCAAACATATAAGATAGTATTTATTTTATCGACACCAATACCAACAGTCCGACACCTTAGCTCATGATGTTTCTATCCGCCTTTCCTGAACCTTCTTCCAAATGTAATACAATTACCTCAACAAACACAAAAGAAGTTTTCCTTAAAGAGTTCATATTACTTGAAATACAAGTGTTGCTACACACCTGAAAAACTGGGAGCAAAACAAGGAGTTTTTTTAGTATTTGAAATCACACACAAAAAGCAATGGTATGATGCACCGCATAGACTTTATCTCTCTTTTATCTTAAAATAGAGACAATTACTAAAATCTCATAAGATTTGTGAAATAAACTAATATACATTGTTGCAGAAATACTCGACAAAATTTTTTTAAAAAAAAATGAAATAATATACACTGTTACAGAAACATTGAGACCCCCAAAGAATATAACCATAAATTTCTGTACTCTAAGAAAAGCATAAAAAAATTACACACCTATATTTGCTGATAGGTCAGAAACTATTGGTTTTATAAAAAATATTCCAAATAAAATATTTTTGTTTTTAATAGTACTACAACTTTGTGATGTTAAGTTATTTTGTCTCTCAAAGAGTTGAAAAATGATCAAAATTGTAATTTCTGACTCTTTAAAGTCAGTTTCATGGGAAAATGGGGATCCCCCTTTTGTTTGTAATGTTATACAATGTTAATAAACAAAGTTTAATCAAAATCGTTAGAGCGGGTTTTGAGAAAATATTGTTTTTTTTTCTCTTTTTATCCTTTAGTAAACTACCCTTAGGTTTAGGGTTGAATATCAAATTCTAAAAACTTCTCAGGGAAACCTTATGAAAACCCTAAATACAAAGTTTTAGCCCTTTCGGTAAAATGGTTTTGGCTTGAGACTGAGATACAGATAGACCACTCCCTAATGTTTCTGGAAAAATGAGAACTACTTTTGGAAAAAAAGACAACTGTAAAATACAGGGGATTTTATGCTAAGAAAATAATGGCAACCTTGCAAAAGAAAATATCTGTACTAACTTTGGCAACTCTTGGACACTTCTTCAAACAGTGCTTGTATAGTAATATTTAACTGTCTTGCCATGCTACTCTGATGCAACTGTAACTGAGTAAGCTTGTAGGTCCCCGGTGCTCCAGCCGTGGATTGCATCGTTGCCAGATTTACTGTGTCAGCCTGTGGTACCCTCCACGGTCGTCAAGTGCTTGGGCAAGCTTGCGTGTCACAACAACCGCACCTTCCACATGGCTCTCCTCGACAAACTTCCTCACTTCATCAGTAAGTCGCAAGGTGACAGGTTCTTAATAGAAATGTGTATCATTTTCATCGCCATGAACTGTGGCCAGGTCATCTTAGTAAAATGCCTGCAGTTACCGCTTTCCTTCTACCTTATTTTTTTTTTAAATTCATTTGAAACAATAATAAACTATATGAGATATTATGTACACTCCGTTTAGCCTGAGAAATAGCGATCTTACCTTAGCGGACTACATTATGGCCCTATCTTCTAAGCTGTGCTATAGTGGAACCATGCAAGGTAAGCTTGGTACCTTCCAGGGTAATTAAAGTGTATTATTGTGCTTTACTTTTTTTTTATTAGTATGTAAAACACCAAGGTTATTACTGACTTAACCCAGTGATTTTAAACCTTCTTCAACTCACAGCTCACTGAATAAAGTGATAAAATTGTCAAGGCACACCATCCGTTTTTTAAGAAGAGAGTGCGTTTGAAAGTTCACTAAGTTGTTAAAATTATAATAATGTGTTACTCCTATTTTTAAAAATAATGTTGATCATGGATTTTAAAAGATTTATTTTATTCCCCAAATATTTTCTCGCTACTTTCTGAAATTCCTCCAAACTCCCACACTCATTACATTTGGCTGAGATTCGGGCCTTGAAATCCGTTTCAGTGGAAATCCAACCTATTGCAAGCCTAATACTTTATAAACCTCGTAACCATCAGTGTGTGTGTGTGTGTGTGTGTTTGTGTGTGTGTGTGTGTGTGTGATTTAATCTCAATCGTATAACTCATTGTCTGTAAACTTCATAGTTAATAAGGGGTCTGCGAAGCTTCGGTAATACCGATATCAATTCTAATTTTATATCATTCGATTTGATAACTTGAGTCAAACTGAACCTTAAAAAAAATTAATAAGGTTTTAGGCCATTGTAAATCCCACACTGTGCCTAAAATATGTTAGTATATTTTTAACAGTGGCGTCACGTCAGGGTAGGCAAGGCAAGCACCGCTTGCCTTTGATTGAAGATATGTAGTCATTTTATTTATTGTTTGCAAAAATATTCTCCTGGTGATCATTTAAATGTAATTTAAGCATCAGTGGGTTTGAAAAAAAAAATCCAATACATGGTAGTGACTGTAACATGCATGCAAGACGTGTACTAGTCCATCTAATGTTGTTTGAAGGTCAGTATTTGTGCGACTTTTATCCCATTGCTCTAGCTAGTGTAGTTCTTATTTGTGAAGTCATAGATTTCGGAGGGGAGAAAAGGGGAAGAGCTGCGAATGTCAGGTAAAAATGCAAGCAGCCGAGCTACGACTTCTCTTGCCTGAAAGGTTAGGACTCGAACCAAAGTTACTACCCCTCCCTTCCCCTTTCAAAATATAGAGGGATGGTATGGCATGAAAGGGGAAATAAATATTGACAAGGTACTGATCCCGTGCCTACACATCTTTGAGCCCTGTACACACGATACAACTTCTTGTACATAAAGTTGTACAAGAAGTTGCAACCTGAAGATGAAGTTGTGTGAGCACCAAAACTTGTACAAAATCTCCTTTGCACAACTTTTTGTACAAGAAGCTGTGTCGTGTGTACAGGGCTTTAGAGTTTTGTGGAGTTTATTGTAGCAGGTGCTTTTGTTTTGATGTGTGTATCAGTGAAAGCTAAAACATACATTAATGCATGATAACTTATATGACTAGGGCCAAAAATAATCTAATATTTTTTTATATAATGTGTAACTCTTTTTATCTAACATTGTAATTTTAGCAAATTTAACCAGGATAAGATTCAATTCGAATTTAAATAACTTGCTTCACAGATGTATATGATTAATTTTTCTTTTTATCTAACATCATAATTTTAGCATATTTAATCATGATATGATTCAATTCGAACTCAAATAACTTGCTTCACAGATGTATATGATTAATTTTTTCTTCTTTTTTTTCTCCCACAGGAAACCTTGGTTCGGTGGTAGTGTCCGGGTACGAGAAAGACCCGCTGGAAGGAAGGAAGAATTTGGCTGACTTCTTGTATTGGGCGCCCGAACTGAGCCCAAGCACTCAGAAGCTACTAGATGAGCAATTACTTTGTTGGGATGCGAACCTGGCCTCTCACGTCACAGAGCTGCTGGCTATGCGGCCAAGGGTGAAAACTCGCTCAACTCAAGAGGTGCAAGAGTTGCTCTCTGTGCTTTGAAACAACATTTAGCCAACTGAACTAAAATAAAAGTATTTAAAATGTAACCTCATCTTTTAAATTACCTCACACTTGGAAAAAGCTAATGCTTGTACATTAAATTTTATATGAATAGTGAAGCTTGGGATACAGAAATGATGTATAGGCTACAAATGTAGCCACATCTAATATCATATTTGTAAATTTGACCTGGACACAGGCATCAAACCTGGGGCCATTGGTATAGCGCAATACTGCTGGGGACACGCTTTGGTGTCCGCATGGTTTATGGCACCACTCTCGCAGTAGACTAGACTGCTGATTACAGGGAGATCGAGGTTCAAATCTTGGTTGGGTGTACTGAGGCCCTCCGCCCCACCTCAAATGGTTTTTCACTCCCCTCAGTGCAAATGTGGGGTACACTTCCTCTAAATATAATCTTTATTATCCCTAAAACCGTTAGAGCAATTAGTACCAAAACATATAATCCAAACGAGTTGTAAGATACATTGCTAAAAAAATATATAATAATGCTGGAGCATGGAACAATTACTTGATAGCTCAGCTTATGCACCAAGCCAAGGGTTCCGGGTTCATTTCCTGTGTCCGGGTGTCATTTTTCAAATTTACTAATATCTCACACTTGTTTTTGTGGTGCATTTCATTGCGAGGGTGTTGACAACTTTATCTAAGGCAGTGGTTTCCAACCCTTTGCAGGGTTTGACCCCAATTTTTCTCGCCAAGACCATCAGGAACCCTTGATAACTTACAAGCATTCAAATCATTGATAACTCTCCCGAAACATAAATTGTGTTGCCACCTCAGATAATACAGAGCTTCGGTTGATCAGGACTCAAATAATCGAGGACTTTGCGATGTAACTTTTATTTCCTATTTAATGATGTGACACATTTATTTGGCTGAATAAAGTTGTGGTTTCTCAAATATACATCTATTATGTATATGATTATGATTTTGACTTTTCAAGAAAAATATGGTTGATTCCAGAGTTTATTTGTTTTATTCATGTATAAATCAAAAAAAACTTAGAAAGGATTAGACTCTTTAATTTAATTAAAATAGAAGATGATATAACATTATTAGATGCTAGTATAACAATCTGAGCTAGAAGCAAATATAATTTTCAGTCACACCATGGACACGTGTGGGCCATTCAGAATTGTATCTTCTACTTCTGTTCATAAAACACTTTCTTGATTTGAATAATTACAATACAAATAAAAATTAAAACAAACAAATAATTTATTTATATTGTATCTAAGGATGGGGTCCTCAAATCCTATTATCTTGAATCTTTAAGTATATTTGAGATTATAGGATTCAATAGTTGAAAAATAAAAGATTTTTTTTTAAATTTTGAATTGGAATTTATTTTAGAGCTTTAATATTGCATGTTGGTTGTACAGTCCCAACATAATTATTGAAAAAACTTATCAACCAGACCCCTACCATTAATTTAACACTTAACTAAATGTATGAATGTAAGATATATTTGGAAGAAGGTACAGGAAAGGTGGATAAAAAATATAAAAGGGAACAAACAAAATATGGCTATTACAATGAAAAGAACACAGTTCACACTTTACATTGCTGCCACTGGACAAAGAGATAATGGCTGCCTCTTGAAGAAAATCGATCGCTATTGCCAGATCCCCCAACCTAGGTTTCCTGATGAGTTCTAATCTATAGAGAAGTAAAGCAGTTCGTCCCAAGTCGATTGTAGCATGTAAAAGAACACTGAAAGGTATGTGAAAATACATTTCCAGGTAAAATTGGTAGGCCCTTTTGCGCTGGCTCATAGTATATGTAACATCGCGTCTTACTACCCGTTCGAGTTATACGCTTAAGTACTAATGGAAAACCATTTAGGAAAAACTACCCCCAGTTCACCCAAGCAAGATTCGAACCTCGGTATCCTCGTCCTCAGCAGTCTAGATCAACATGAAACCAGCACATTAGCTAACTTCGCCACTGAGGCGGGTCGCTCATAGTAAATTCCTGTGTGTTGATATAATTAGTTATATCATAAAGTACACATTAAATACCTCAAATAAATGAATAAAAAATAATGTAAAATAAATTATTCATATCATATTAATTTGTGATGTACACTCCATATACCCTGAAAGGTAGGAGTCCTACCTTTACAGATTATACTATGACACTATATTATAAGCTATACCATGGTGGAATAATTAATGCAAGATAAGCTTGCCACCTTTCAAGCTAGACGAAGGTGACATGACAGCACCAAATGACACATATTTAAAATAAGTGTGTATTTAATATTAATTTTTTGGTGAAGCTTTGAAGTTGTTAAACCCAAAATTTTACTTTCAAATTGAAGTCGTAGCTGACGAATATTCTAAGCTAAGTCGAAGGTTTTGTATCTTTGTACACTCCTATATATTAATATTTTACTGTTTATTAAGGAAATAATATTAATTATATTTTTCAAATTTTGACAGCTATGGCACACTTTGTATCTCGTCTCCATTTTAATTAAGATGTATAATTTAACTTCTATAGGTGAACATGGATGTTCTGTGATTGTTAAACATCTAGAAAAGAAGTGTTTGTTTAAAAGAGTTTTTTTTTCGAATGACTCATGTACACATATATCATATTTATTCGATAAAAAGGAAGCCAACCTGAAAGGATAGTAGGATTATTTTACACTAATTCTAGAACTAACCAGCATCGGTGGCCACGTTCTAAAACATCACTCTTGTGTTGGACTGGACTGCCAGTGACGGGGAGATTGGGGATTGAATCCCGGTCAGGTGTTTTGAGGGTGTTTTTCTCTATATAGTTACCCACTCTGTCTCTATACTATTGCAGGCACATTTCCTCTAAAAATTCTACCTCATTTCTATTACATTAGCCTAATTAATGTATATGTACAGCCCGAACGACTACTATAACCCAGTGGGTGAAAAAATAATTCTAAAATTATGCATACACAAAATAAAATATCAAGCTGATGTCACTTCTGAAATGTACTATCGATTCCAATAAAATGATACTAAATTCATATTTTTTTAATATAGATATAAAAAATGTTTTATATGTTCTAAATCTACCTTTTGTCATACCAAGACAACATAACTGCACCAGTCACATCTAAACATGACTTAAAGAGTAGCCTTTGGTTGTCCAGAGGTATTCCTATTATTGAAGATGTTTTCACATCAACACTTTTAATATTGATATATATTTTTAGTACATAGGATAAAAAATTATTACAATGGTACACCCAATTTAGTTTCTGAAATATTTATATGTATATCTTTCTGTAATAACTCTTAATTCTGTTTGTTGTTTCGTAATGTGAAGGGTCATCTATTTCATGAATCCTTAAACTCTTCCAAGATGTTTGACGGTAAGTTCACAGCGCACGTTGGGTGATCTCTTAGTCGATTGACTTTTGATCTAATTATAACACGCATCTCATTGTTAGAAGCATTTACTGATTTTATTCTTTGTTGGATTACTTTGCTTCTATCCTCATGATTGTTGATTTCTTTTCTTATCTTTGAGATGTTTTCGTGGGAGTCTGTCATTTTCTTCTCGTTTATGTACATTTGGCTTTTGATGATGTAGAGCCACGTTGCGACCGCTACGATAAAAAGGAACCAGTAATAACTTGGTAAAAAGAGCGAGACATCTGTCACCATGTCTGACAAAAGTTGGGTCATCGACTCAAAATAGTCTGGCACAGTGTTCTGAAATTCATATGTGATCTTCTCGAAAATGCTATAAGATTTTTGATAACCAAACATTTTTTATGGTAATTTTTTTTAGGAAGCAAGGGGAAACACTCAGAAATTGTGAACTTGGAGCTAGTGGGCAGCTACTTGAAATTTACTGTTCTTTAATTTGATTACCTGAGTAACGTTTTAACAATATACATAAATGTATTATTGTGTTATAATGAAATGGGGTTTTACTGCCCCGCGATTGGGCGCTAATTATTATGATATCTGCACGGCGATTGGGCATCAACTATAGTGTTTCCTGATTTTATCAATGATGATGATTTTAATAATGTGAACCCGTGTATGCCTTAGGATGAGCAGTAAGTATAACGATACCGGGTTTTATGATAATGACAACGCATACATGCCTTACTACGCACTTATTATCATATGACTATGACAATTTGATTTTATGTAATTCGAATGAAATCAGTAAAATTTGATGTTTGTACACAATTTATTGATTTGATTACAATTTCACTGTTATAAAATTGACTTTGATACAGTTCTTTGTAAATTTATGAACTGACACAGAGAATCAGATCTAGTGCTGTTAAAAAGTTTGTCTTTCTGTGTGATAATACTATAAATAGGTTTAATAATAGGTTTTTCTGTCTTATTATAATGTTACTGTGTGGATTTATACGCACAAGCTGCTTATATATGACCTACCCCTTGCTTCTTGGACCCCTTGTCACCATTGTCACCATTGTTAAAACCAACTAATAGGAGAACTCTTGGCAACCTGGTGTTGTGAAGGCTAGCTTCCTATTGTGTAAAGGGAGCTAGCATGTCACATGATTTTCAAATACAGCGGAGTTGGTCTTTTAAAGAAAGAAAGTATTAAAACGCAATACATTGAAATTACTTCTGAAAACGCATGATTCTCCATGAATGAAGTATTAAAAGGAAACTTTACATACAGTTCTTTAAAGAAAAATACACTTCATCTATGACTTTTTGAATATATGAGAGGGGTCCAAAGCAGTATCATTATAGTGTGTATGAATTTAGTTATTTGCAATGATCCACAATCAAATCTGATCTATCATTTCCTCTTCCCTCTACATTGGTGCAGTTCTTCTTGTTCATGCCCACCTATTCTCCATCCCCTCTTTGTCATTAGAATTATCAATTAATAAACATGTCATGTAACCTATGACAAATAATAATTGATGGATTAATTGGCCAAGCTATTATACTATTTGCTAATTATGGTTATAGTCACATCTAAATTTCATATTTTTTCAATTGAAAAATTACTCTTGACACAGGTATCAAACCTGGGAACTTTAGCTTAGTAAGCCAATGCTCTAACCACTGAGCTATTCAGGTGTCATGCCACACTCATATTTTAAGGCAGAGTCTATGATGGACATGTGGAAATTGTCAGCTACATATGTGTGATCAATTAAGATCATGAGCTATCAGATAAAGCAGCCACCTTCGACTCAGGAAGGCTTTATGCTGCCAATAGTTAATGCCAACTATACTAATGCACTTATCCTGGATAGAGCAGAGGTTATAGCATTGGCGTATCAAGCCAAAAGTCCCGGGTTTGATTCCTGTGTCCAGGTGTCATTTTTCAATTTTAGAATAAAATAAATTGGTCTCAGTATTATGTATTATTATTATTTAGATTTGGTGGCATCACTCAGAATTAAAGTGACCTAATTCTTTACCAAATATTATGACTCAATAATAAATAATGTATTTTTTATCACCACATCTTACTCTTCGTTCATGTGGTATACATATGTACTAATTACGATATTGTGTTAAGGGTGTGGAAGGTTAAATTTAAAGTGGTGTACCTAATTTTGCGTGGAATAAGAGTGTAAAACCATTTAAGAAAAACCACCCTCAATACACCCGGCCAGGAGTCGAACTCTGATCTCCCCGTCATCGGTTGTCCAGTCTGTTGCAAGAGTGAAGTACTTGGCCATTTGATCACTCGAAGGGGTATAAGATACTTTTAATTATTTAGAGAGTCCATTTTTTATAAGCTATTTTTTGAATTTAAAATATTTCAATTATTGACGTGACTGCTGCACTGATACATGATAAAGTAAATTAAGAAACTATTCATTGCTCTTTAATGTACAATTTATGGAAAAAGGCACATGTAAATGGGAAAGTAACAAATAAGATAAGCAAGCACAATACGACTTTTACAATGAAAAACAGGCACACTTCTCTCTCCACACAGCAACTACTGGACAAGAATAATTACTATTTAGGAAACAAAGTTTAAAGTTTAACCCAAAATTTCTACTATCGCTGTTCAGTCGAAATAATTTTTGTTTGATGATATTTTAAAGCATCAAATTAACTGTTTTAAAAGAAACATTGAAAATCATACACATTTTACACCAAATATGAACTTCTTCTCACAGCATTTTTATTTGTTAATACAAACATGTTCCAAACGAATAGTAAACAAAATCTCATTCCTTCCATACACTGAAACAATATATACCTACTCAAATACTTGCAATTTTTTTTTAGGAATAAAAAGAAAAAGTCATTTTAAGAAAATACCACACCACACCAAACCAAATAAAATTCCTTTGACAAACAAAAAAACACGCACATATTTCCCGCTCGGGATTCTGGCATGCTTTTAAACTCCAGAATAATGAAATATCCAGTCTCGAAAGTGAGAAACTTTTGTAAAAACACCAGCGTTCCCCGCTCGGGCACAGCCTATACCCCAGGACACGATCCCAACAAGGACATTATCATGCACCAGAGGACCTCCCGAGTCGCCCTAGAACACACAAAATACAGGTTACATGTACACCCCGTTTGCCCTGAAAGGTAACAGTCTAATCTTGAATGATTACACTATGACCCCATCTTATAAGCTGTACCATAGTGTAGCCCTGGGTAAAACTAATTATAAAAAGTGCTAAAAATACCTCTTCTGTGACATCAGATGCAATTTAGCTATACTGACCGAGCTGCCACATCTGCTGATAGCGATGATATTGCCAACATTTGTGGATATAAGGTGTCGTATGGTCAGCACAACAAGCCCTCTGGCTGTTAATCTAATTCTTCTAGACCGGGGCCGCTGCCTATATATTCAAGTAGCTCCTCATTTGTCCTCGCGAGGCTGAGTTTGACCCCGTTTGTGTTTTATTGGATCACTATTTTATTATGATTATAATGTCCATCATATTTATGTTGTCTTTCATTTTTTTTATATGCCGTATGATATATTGCGTGTACAGAAAAATCTTATTTTATTTGGTGGCCTGATATTATATTAAAATTGTCAATACGGCCCCCGGCCTGCTATAGTGGAATAATGCAAGGTAAGCTTGCTACCTTACAGGGTAGATGAGGTGCAATTTTAACTTGGCCAATGCTAAAACATCTTTTGAGTTAAATATATTTAAGGAAAACCTCTTTTTACTTTTGAGGTATGTTTTGTTAATATATGGAAGAAGTCACAGAAAAAAGGAAAAGAAACACATTAAAAGGAACAAACACAATATGGCTTTTACAATGAAACGAAGAACACAGTTCACACTTTACATCGCTGCCACAGAACAAAGAGGTAATGACTGCTTCTCGCATAAAATCTGTCTTTACAAACCAATCCCTCAATCTAGATTCCATTTTATCAGAACTCACCCGGAGGAAGTGTTAAACTCGGAACAGCCTACCACTAAAGGAGAAAACCAAAAATAAACACAAAAGGAATAAAAAAAAATTTTCTTTACTAATTTCCTTTTTCTCCCTTTGTGTGTTATTTTGTTTCCTATTTTAGAAAGTTGCGTTGATGATGTTACAATCCCTACTAATGATAATTAGGTCAGGGGATTGAGTGGTAGCATAATCAACATAGTGAGTTAAAATGAAATAACACCTTGAAAAAAAAGGGGGGGGATTATAGATATTTTAATAATTTGAACAGTCGCACCAACCTGACAAGCGTCTTTCCCTCCACCTGGAAACCAAGTGCAGAGCATGGTCTCTTCATGAATACCAATAGGTGAGAGAGATTCCTCGCACTGCTGGGGGGTGATGACCGTCAGATCAACTCGCTGCAGATTGCTGGTGGCAGAACCATTCTCCTTGGGTTGAAATTAGAGCAGTTTGAAGTTTACTTAACTCTTTGTCAATGGCGGATGGTTCTTAGAAATACCGACTACTTTGGGCTCATCATCTGTTTTGACAGATCCTCCCACCAACACCACCAAGTATATATTTAGCCTGATTCCTTCCCCCCCTCCTTAATAACCTGTGTTACATAAATCTTCATATCAGGAGTGAATGTCATTATTTCATAGGGAAGCTTTTGTGACTTTAAAATATCAAATATCAACTCATATTTAATACTACTCAGAATCAATTTTAATTATAAATTATTTTTTCAACATTAGAATTTAATTATAAGTTTTGTGTTGTGTACACTGGTATACCCTCCCAACCCTCCACTCTCGCCCCATATAACACCATGTATACCAGTCGTCTTCCAGCTTTTTATGTCCAAGGGCCAAAGTTTCTGTCTCTTGTTGGATCGGGGGCTGCAATGCTGTACTATACCCACAAGATTAGGATTGAATAAATATTAAAATATTCGTATCAGCTCATTCTTATACTCGCACTAAGGATTAGGATTTCTCGTGAAGGATGTTCTCTGTTGTTTTTTAGCAGGAGGTAGCGCGATTTGTTTTGTCTACTAAAGTTGTCATTTTGATTTGCTGGTTCAAAGTATATTTGTATAAAAATGTAATACTTTTCTTCGTTAAAGAGCCATAATTGTTTATGTTACCGCAAGTGGCCAGCGGGCCGCAGGTTGAAGACCCCTGATGTATATATTAGAGATTCCCCCCCCCCTTTCTCTCAACAGTGCTATATGTTTTATGGATAAGCCTTTTCTTAATTTTGGTTACAACCCATAACAAATACAACACATGACAAATACTTGTCTGCGAACAATGTGGTCAATGCGTTAGAATTAAGGACGAATCCTCAAATTATTGTAAAGGATATGAGTGAAGTTTTAAGATTCAAAGAATTTTCCGATTCTGAATTAAAATTTAAAGACTTTTTTAGTTTTGAAGGTGATATTTTTTTTAAATAAATTTTATGATGTTTTCTAGAGGCTAAGTCCAACATAATCACGGGACAAACCTACCAACCTATTAGACAATTAATTCACCACTTAACTGAATATTTGTTTAAATTACAACAAGAAATGTTAACAGTTACTATTTGTATATTCTATGGCAACTAAATGTGTAGAACCTCAAAATTGAAAAAACCAAGTAAGGTTATATTTTATGTTTAGCATACATGCTATCCAAGATTCAAATTCAAGACAAAGTAAATTTGACTCTTTACTAAATAAAATTAAAAATATGTGTTCATAGATGGTAATACAAGTATTATTTAATCCACATATTAAAATTAGTACGGTAGGCCTATTAATTACTTTAGTTTAGTGCCTAAAAGAAGCGGTGCTTAAAATACTGTCGGTCAACAGATGCCGATATAATTATTTTTGCAAGAAACCAGGCAACAAAGAGCTAAAATGGATCTGCTCATATAGTAGGTGCCGGAATAGAGAGGATGAAGCTGGGGCAATGCTTCTTTCTGACCAGCAATGGTTAAGGAAAGGCTGTGAATACTGCTAATGTTGCGATTGCTCGACTGTCAAAGGACGAGGTGGAAATGAGGGTGGTGGAAGTACACAGTGTGACTAACCCTGCCTTTGATTGGTTGTAACAGTTCTCACCGATGTGGCCCCCCAACCAGTCACAGTGACAGTGGCGCCTTCACTGAGTTCTACCCCTGCCTCTGGTAGTCTGATCGGGTAGATCCTCTCATTTAGTCGAAATGGCGGATCCACCTAATATTCAGGGAAGACAAAAATACATTAAAGTAAGGTTACAAAATAGCCGTCACAAGTATTGTAATAGCTAGATTACCACCTGCAATGGCGGACAAGCGTACAAAGGGCCAACCTAATCTGATCGGGTTGGCTACTAGTGAGGAGTTCAGGCTATGAATCCCGGCCGGTCGTACTGATGGGGTTTATTCCTAAATGGTTTTCTCACACAAATAAGGTTAGGCTTCCTCAAACATTCCTCATCCCACCACATTAATGTTAACATGCAGATACTGAACACAAAAGAAAGAAATAAAGTATTTGCAGTTATATTTCTTATGTAAACATAAAAATATTAAATTAAATTATACTGGTTTCCAAAATTAATTCAGTTTCACTTATAGACATTTGAAAAGCAAATAATATTTCAGCGAGTTAAAATGATTAAATAAATCAAGTTTTAATTTTTTTATAATTTCTATTTTTGATCAGTTTTCAAGTTTAAAAAAATTGCACACCTCGTGAGCGGTTCCTCTACTCACTACTGTTTCACCAAATTTCAGCTTTATAGCTCATTGAAAAGTAATAAAAATTCTCTAGACAGATTTACAAACATATATACAGACACCATTAGACTTTTATTAATTCAGATTATTAAAATTTTAAAAATAATTTAACTAACTTCATTTTATTGTTAAAGGTAAATAAAGTAAATTAAAAATTATCTTTCGCAAACAAGTTTCACTCTACAACACACAGCTGTGAGAATTCATGGTAATATATGATAGGAGACATTAATCAAATCACAGGTATTTCAAAAAATATAAAACTTGTTTCAGTTAATTTTTTGTGAACCGTACCTTGAGTAGAGCGATGTCATAATCAAGTTTGTCAAACATGTCATGTTTAACAACCTCCACGATTTTCCTAACTTGTGCATTAGAGTCCCATAAACTTGTGACCCCTCCAAGCAATGACAATTTTCTTTTGTCATATCTAAAGGAAACAAAAGTTTGAAGATTCAGACAGACAATGTCAACTATATATATATATATATATATATATANAGAGAGAGAGAGAGAGAGAGAGAGAGAGTGATACAAAGCTGGACACTGACAGTAATATTTATTTTAATCATTTTAAATTACCCAAAAGAATACTATTGTTCATTGAAATGATCATGTTTAAAATTATTAACACAAGACATTAATTAACATACCAAAGTCCTTAAAATTAATTATAAAAAATATAAAGTTAGAATGAAAAAAAAATCAGGTTTGAAAGGATTATAAAATTACAAGTCTCCTTTACAAAATTCTTTTCCCCTTTTTGAAATACATTTATATGGAATAAGGTATGAGCAAGAGGGATAGTATCAAATAAGAGAAACAAACACATTGACATTGCTGCCGCTGGAAAAACAGGTGTATCCCTTGAAGAAATCGATTGACCTAGGTTTCATTCTATCAAAAAGTGAGTAGGGGATTGTGAAAAGAGCAACTCGGCTTCCTTCAAGGAGGGAACTAAATAAATATGAGAGGCGTGAGAAGGAAATAGGTAAAGAATTATAGTTCATTTTAACAGGAATATGTAATTGATGAAATGTGTTGAAAATATATGTTATTTAATAGTTGAAATTTCTGACCTCTTATCTCAGTCGGTAGCATGTCTGTCCATTCAGCTATGGGTCCCAGGTTTGATTCCCGATATGGCCGAAAAATTTATCATCGGTGAAATGTTGGTTTTCCCTTTCACAAATGATGAATTAGCGGCTAAGAGGCCCGTAAGTTGTGTGTCGATATATCAATTTGTTCAGAAAACTAATAATAATATCTCAAATTAAAAAGAAAAGCTGTGTAAATATTGACAGTTAAATAAACTACTTTTTTTCTCTTAAGTAAATTAAAAGCTAAAGAGAATTCTCAGTTTTAGAGTGGAGCTGTGAAAATCAAGTAAATACTATTGATATAATATATTACGCAGTGACACAGTGAGCGGCTGATAGGATCCACACAGGACTGATAAGGGCAGCTCCACAGTGATGGCTTCCTTTTTTCAGCATGGACAACTGAAACAAAAACAATATCACTCCTCCACTAAGATCTGATCTGCTTCGATGACCACATGGTTTTGAAAATAAACTAGACTGCAGATGACGAGGAGATCGAGGTTAGAATCCTGGTCGAATGTACTGAGGGTGGTTTCTTTAGACGATTTCCCGCTCTCCCTCCTCGCAAATGTAAGTACACTTATTCTTGATCCAACTTTGCGCATCCATAACACATTAGTGTAATTAGTACGCATGTGTACAACCCGAACGGTTAGTGTGATTTTGTGATAAAAAAAACTTCAAAAAACGATTAGGGAAAAGTTGTCAAAAATGTATGAGTAGGAATTGTTCTTTAAAAAAAAGTCTAGAATCTCTATTTGAGTCAAATCAGGTAAGCTATTGACAGATCTAGACGTGTTTCTTAAATAGCTATAGCTTGTCGGTCCTTCATCAGCAACCAATAATGTTGTTGATCCGTTTAGTGAAGGCTGTGAACCACCAACCTTCCTTGACTCTCCTCACACCCTCCTATTGTGCTGGTTGCAGTAATTAAAAATAGCCATGGAACGCTGGTTCATTAAAAGAACTCCATAATGCACTTGGTCATTTATGGATAATAGTTTGATAATATTAATAATGGTAATAATAGTAATTATGTGCACTCCTGAGATTACTTGATAAGATATCACTCCTGATTATGTGCACTCCTGAGATACTTGATAAGATTTCACTCCTGATTATGTGCACTCCTAGGATACTTGATAAGATATCACTCCTGATTATGATATGTAATTTAGTACATACAACTCTCGGTTTATAAATGTTTGATTTACGAACATTCCCAATAATTTATGGCACAATTCATACAAAATTTCGTTAAGCCGCCAATAAATAGAGTTTTTTATAAAACAAAATGCCAAACATATATGGAACATAAATGCAAGATTTAAATAAATAAATTTGTTACTGGACGAGAAAGAGACTGGGAATATTTCCCTTTCCTTGACCTTGAGCGAACCACTAGGATCATCAAGACGGTAAAGTGTTGTTTCACTCAGAGTTTGGGAAAGGGGAAATCCCCTGGCCCTTTCTCTTTCGATCGCAAAGATACCTGAAACGGCTAATAGTGAACACTCAGCTAAAATATATAGCCGACAGATCTTTTGCATCGCACAGCAACAAACATAACTCTTTATATTTTAAATTGAAATGAACAATTATAATATCTTGTTTTTTATTATTTTCTTGTTTAACTCCTTGGCTTAGCTGGTAGTATATCTGCGTAAGGGTCCCTGGTTCAATTCACGGTATGGCAGAAAAATGTATTGTTGGTGAAATGTGGGTTTCTCCTTTAACAATGAGGGCTGCGTATAACCCGAACGGGTAGTAAGACGCGGTGCTAATAATAATAACAATGAGGGAGGGAAGGGGGTTTGGGCGTATTGTCTGTTCTAGATTTAAGTGAGTTTATAAGTCATATGCTGATATCATCAGTCAGTGCGGAAAGTTCACGTTAAATTTCTCAAATAAAAAATATATTATTTTATTTTATTTTGCAAGTATTGTAAACGCTACCCCTTAACACATAGATACATTATAATAAAACGTGTTGTATGAACAATTTGATGTTTAGTGCACAGTTTTAATGTTTTTAAATGGCTGCTAGCATATAAAATACATTTCGTAAAAGTTCAGGAATGCTAAATACACATAACAAACAAAACTTATGACAAACAACGTCTTGGAATGGAACTTGTTTGTAAACTGAGGGTTGTTTATATTATTACAGTTACCTGGTGTGGAAATTGATTGATAGTCGTTGGCTCACCCCCCACAATTTTCAAGTCGCTCTTACTATTTCTGAGTATATTTGCCTTGACATTTGTAATATAGAGGGCTGAAAAAAAAATTCAATTCACAATGACATAATAAAAATGGTGTAAGAATTAATTGATCATAATTTAGACAAAAAATAATCACAAAGCATAATATGTTGAGCTAATTATTATTCCTGCTACTTTAAATTATTTCTTTAACACAAGAATATTCTTATTAATCAGCCAGAAAAATGACAATAAAATGTTAGTTTAAAACATAATCATAAGAATATAATCTTTACTTAAATAAGCATTAGTACATTATAAAAAGTGTTTTTCTTAAAACTAATTAATTAATAATGTCAATGAGAATCTGGGAAGCTATGGAAAGCCATAAAAATTAATTTATTTATAAAATTGAGATCAAAAATTATAATGTAAGAAAAACTAAACAATATTCAAGATTTCAATAAAATAATATTTTATTAAGTAATCACAAAGGGCGAGGAAACTTTGACTACACTATTCAATACTTCCTTACAATGTATCAAAATAATTAAAGACATAATTAAATCTTACCATAAACCAAGAAAATAATGCACTTGAGACAACCCATCTTTCTAAATTTCCAGAATACAAAATAGGTAGTTTTTACTTGATACAATTATGTTACATAGGCAATTAGAAAAGTGAGATTCTTGGTAATTTAACATAACAAATTACAATACATATCAAATGTTTGCCAATGACATATAACACCAATCAATTAATTAAATATAGTAACTGTCAGATAGACTTTTCAAATTACACTGTGATTCCACAATAAAACTCAATATAATTTATGTTAATGTATAAATTAATAATATTTTTTACATTCATAAATGTTTTAACTCTTGGGTCATTTGACAGTTTAACTGATGGGGTACGGTCGAGGAGGCTAGGTTAGAGGAAATCACCCACATTAGCTTGGAGAGAGAATGTAAAACCCACAGTGCATCCGGCTAAGATTCAAACTCTGTCATTTCTCTCACTACCAATCCATTCTATTGCGAGCCTGACAACTTAGACCACATGACTTATCCACAATGTTGCCAAATTTATGTATATTTTATAAGCTGGCTCAGCAATTTAACTGTAAATTTGAAAAAGTCACCTGGAAATAGGTATCGAACCCAGGAACCTTGGCTTAGCGTGCCACTACTATACTACTGAGCTATCCAGTTTTGGTTCTGTGCTCAACTTCATTCTTCACTAATATTTTAAGGCAGAGCCTGTGATTTACATGTGGAAATTATTGGCTACTATGTGCTATCATTGATACCACAGCCATTAGCTACTCGGGAGTTGCTTAATGCTGCTGTTAGTACAATAACAATTGTATGTGATTAACAAATAACATGGAGAAAGCTAAAACACTGAAACTTGTAACTGTACAAGGGCTATCTTTCTCCTTGTACAGAGAGCTACACCAAACATTAAATTGATTCAAACTAAATATAGCATAAATAAAACATATTCTGAGCTTTGTGTATCACTATTACCTGTATGGACTATTCACATATCTACACTAATGTGTTAGGGTGGAGAAGGGCAGAATTTTAGAAAATGTACCAGCATCTATAAGGAGAGATAATGGGAAATTATTTAAGAAAAAAATACCCCATTGCTCTGTATCAAGATTCAAACCTCAGCCTCTGTCGTTACCGATAAACCAGACAGTATGAGACTGATGCGTTGATCACCAGTATGGATCATTATTTAGGTTTTAAGTTGAACAATCTAGTACCATTACAGTAATTTAATTGAACTCTATCAAATGTTAATGTGTATAATGGTAACATTTATTTAAATGTCTAAATAAACAGTCAGATTCTATCACCAACAAATAATCTACTAATTAAAAGTTGGTCTTATTATTTAAGTGCCATTCGATTTTTTTCCTTGTGAGTATAATGATAGTGTTACATTTTTAATTATCTATTCTTTTAAGTAAAATGCAGTGCATTATATGATAAAGCACTTGAGCACTATTCCCTTTATATCTCCCTATATTATTAGGTTTATGTTGTCAATACCTTTAGAACTAACTCCTTATCTTGCTCAGCCATGTAGCTGTTAAAAGGTTCCGGGTTCTACTCTCCTTAAGAATTAAAATGTTATCTCTTTGAGATTGAATTTGTTTATTTATTCCAAAATTTGTGGATATTCACGTTGAAAAGGTTTATTTAATTTCTTTTTTCTTATTAGCACCACGTCTTTCTACCTGTTTGGCTTATGTACTAATTACGTTAGTGGTTTTAGGAATTAGTAAGGTTATATTTAGAGGAAGTGTGACCGCATTTGCTTGGAGAGAAAGTGAAAAACCATTTTGAAAAAACCACCCTCAGCACACCCGACTGAGGTTCGAACCTCGATCTTACCATAATCAACAGTCTAGTATACTGAGAGGATAGCGCGTTAGACCACGCGGCCACTGAAGCGGGTCTTATTTAATGTTCATCTTTTGTATTAGTACAACAAATATTACTTAGGGGTACCAGGCCTCCACAGTGGTTCGGATTCCACGTTAAACTGTAGGTTCTCCATTTCATCTCACAATCACCCTACCATTGCACATTAGCGTAAGTGCTTAAGACGCGGTGCTAATAATAATAATAATAATAATAATAATAATAATAATAATAATAATAATAATAATAATAATACTTAGGGGTAGGTATTTGGACATTAACTAAGAAGAAATGCACCCACATTAGCACATGGAGAGGACAGGAAAAACAGCGATAAGTGAAATGATGAAAACCTGCATTGGTGTTTGCATGGTCTAGCCAGAGCATCACTCAATTTGAACTGAACTGCCAGTGATAGGGAGAACTAGGTTTGAAGCCCAGTCTGGTGTAATGATAATTTTTTTCCTTAATGGTTTTTCACTTGTCCTTCCTTTATTTTAAAACTATAATTTCCTCATTTCTACTCCATTAGCATGATTAATGTATGTGTATGGCTCAAACAAGTACTTAGATGCAGTGAAAAAATATATGAGGAAAATCCCCTCCAGCTCACCGGGTTAAGATTTGAAAATGATCTCCTTGTCATCGGCAATCAATTCTATTGTGGGATGCCTTAAACTACATGACCACTGGTGCAGGCGGCTTGTGTTCTAATCACACAGATTTTTTCAAAGCTTAAAAAGCTATCAAATATAAAGGTGTCATATTCACATTTAATAAGTTCAGAAATTCATCAGTACTTAAATTTGTTTACTCTATTATTTCTGTTGAAATGGAGTTTCTTCCTAATCTTTACTTAAAAAATCTTGCGCGTTTTAATGTACCTGTAAACCAAATTTGACTATTTATGACAATGTATTTAGTTCCTGTAAGAAAACACGCGGTACCTGCTTATTAGTCTTTTATGTAACTGAGACAATTTTAACATATGGTACGTTTCATTAACTTTATTAACAGTTCATTTATAACATAATTCCTTAGCTATGGTTGGAGCCAACATTTAATTCAGTAGGGGATTAAAGACTTGGCAACAGTGTAATATTGTAATCATAACCGATATTAGGTTTGTTTGGATAAACATCTACTGCAATTTTATCTTAAGCTTATCAAATACGTGCCATCTTTGTGGTGATTCAAAGCCTCCATGCTTAGTTTTTGAAAAATTATTTTAGTTTTTCTGAAACTACCAGTATGTATAACTTATTTGAAAATAAATTATTTATTTTTGTGGTTGGTATATAAACTCGAATAATTTCTACGTGTATCAAATCTTTCCCTAACCAGTGGGGTGGTTGAATGGGGTTTAAGACGTCACTCTCACATTAGACTAGACTGCCATTAATGAAAAGATCAGGGTTCAATACTGGTTGGGTGTCCTGAGGATGGTTTCCCTAAATAGTTTTACACTCTTCCCCTTCATGCAAATGGAGATACATTTCTCTCCATTCTACCTTCCTCATTCTTACCACATTCGTACAATTAATATATATGCATATAATTTAAACAGGTAATGAAACACAGTGAAAATACAAGGGAAAAAAACTCTTTCTTTAAATATATGCACTAAGTTTACAAGTAATTTTTCTTGATAGTCTATTTAAAATTTAAAATTTTGATTTCAACAAATAACATCCATAACCCATTTCGGTGGCTGCATGGTCTAATGCGCTACTCTCGCAATAGACTAGACTGCAGATAACGGGGGGATCGTGGTTCAATCCCAGTCGGGTGTACTTGGGGTGGTTTTTCATAAATGGTTTCCCACTCTCTCTACAAAAATGTGGGCACACTTCCTCTAAATTCAATATTCCTCATTCCTAACCTATTAGCATAATTAGTACAAAAGTGAATAACCTGAATGAGTAGCAAGACGCAGTGCTAAAAAAATGAATCCATTAAACCTAGAAACCCTGAGTATTTGCATTTTAAATACAGCTATTTTCTATTTGTCTTTGATTTTGATTTTCAATAATTCTAAATACCTACTCATTCATATATGTCAAACAATTGTTGCATGTTACTATCCGTTTGGGTTTTACGCCTATGTACTAATTACACTAATGGGTTAAGGATTAGAAAGGCTTGATTAGAGGAAATGCACCCGCATTTTCGTGGAGGGATAGTGGAAAACCATTTAGGGAAAACCACCCTCGGTGCACCAGACCAGGATTGAACCCTGATCTCCCAGTCTTTGGCAGTCTAGTCCAATACAAGAGTAGCGCATTAGACCATGCGGTCACCGAAGCGGCTCAAATTCTTATTAATTTTAAAATGAGCCTAGGGAATGTTTGTTAATATGTTGCAGAGCACAAGGTCAAGTGTAAATTTGTCATTGCCATTTATCTTCACTCATATACTGAATTTTAGTATAGATACAATTATTGTGGTCATTTGATATCTTAATTGAAGTTGTTTCATAATGTGTTGATTATAAACATTTGATACCTACAAACATTTTCATGGTAGCTTCCTCATCGTGTCGTGTAGATATTTGTCTTTGTTTATTGTGACATAAGTTATTAACTACAAAGTGTGTACAGCCACACTGGACAGTTTAGGAAGATGGACTATATCATAACATTTATACATATTATTATCCTCTATTATGGTAAGAATCACTTTTTAATGAGGTTTGGTTTATTTTTAGACAGCAAAGTACAGGGTGTGAATGTTGGCAAAACAAGGTAAATACAAGTTTTTTTAAATGAGTCTGGCATGTGTAGAAACGCTGAGGTGCCATTAGGTAGTGATGGCTTTCAATTATTGTCTTGTTTTAAATATAGCACTGTACAGGGTGGGGCAGAAAGTGTTGATACATTAACAACACTATATCTTTACTATTTAAACTATTAAATACTTCAAATTAAACTTAAAATAGCAACATAGCAACATAGCTGTGAATTTTTTCCAAACAATGTCCTTAAGATGATCACCACTATATGCAAGAGATGGTTGTATGCGCTTCTTAAATCTTGACACAACTTTGTGCAATGTTTCTTGTTGAATTGTTTCAACTTCCACCACAATTCTTTCTTTAAGTTCCTAAATTGTTCTTGGCTGAATCACTCGAACATGAACCACAAGAAAAAGTCCATGTTGGCTGCCTGGGTTGTGACGGAGTTGGGCGGCCGGCCCAAGGGTAATCGGTCCTCCGAGTAGGCTGATTTTCGGGCTGTGTGGGCTGTTGCCCCAACTAGCTGGAAACACATGTTGTTGGTATTTGTTCCTTTACATTGCAGTTCAGGGGTCTGAAAGGTCAAACATAAATGGAAGTGCTTCACACAATATTTCCTGGGCACTTTGTTTCACAATTTGGGGCATCGCCTGGCCACTATGTTCACCAGACTTAACAGCTTCAAACTTTTTCTTTTGGGGCATGTAAGAAAGTAATTTTTATGTGACTCACCGAAGAACCATTCAGGAACTTAAGGAATTATGGTGGTGTCTGAAGCAATTCAGCAAAAGAAATTGTCTAAAGTAATGTCAAGATTCGAGAAGTACATGCAGCAGTGAATGCATGTCATATAATGATGGCCGTCTTAAGAACATTGTTTTTTAAGAAATGAATAATCCAAAGGTATGTAGAAAATTTTCAATCTTTTGTTGTTATTTTAAGTTTAATTTTAAGTATTTATTAGTTAAAATAGTAAAGATATAGTTTTATGAAATGTGTCAATAGCATATAATCCAAACGGGTAGTAAGACACATTGCTAAATAATAGTAATAAATGTGTCAACACTTTTTGCCCCACCCTGTGGATACAAAATTGATTGCTAGCCGACAGTCTTTATATAAGTGAACATTATTATTTTACTATGACATGCGTTGGTAAGGTTTGCTGGGCAAAGGCAGTCTCATCTAGTCTGGTTTGCTGATGATCAGAAAGGTCGAGATTCAAATCTAGGCCAGGTTTACTCAGACGTCTTAATATGATTGGTTTCCCAATATTCCTTTATGCAAACGCAGGTACATTCTACCTTCCTAATATTTACGCCATTAGTGTAAGTATGAGTAATAAGGCGCAGCACAAAAAAAAAACCTATACTCTGCCATCCTCAGCCTTAGCACATAAGCTAAGAAATTAATATTCCTAGTGTTAAATGTGCCAATCCGGGGACTACAAGAACTGGAAGCAGCGGGATACCCAGCGGGGCAGGGTACCGGGTGTGTAAAATACCCGGGGCGGACCAACTAGTAGGATAAAATTAGAAGATAAGTAAATAGGGACACTTAGATTAGAAGCTTTAATCAACACTAAATAAAATAATATGATTGTAAATTGGATAAACTAGCAAATTAGCGGAGGTAGAGAAACAATTAACGTAGTTCCTGAGTTACAGTCCAGGCCTCAGGACAGAAAGTAAGGATAAATGAATAAATAAATGTTAAATGTTCGGTCAAATAGAGTATCTTTGAATGGCTGGGTAACATTGAACGCCTTATTAAAAATAATATATAACTTAATATATATTATTGTAGACAATTATATCTGACCTATTTTTGTAGAAAAAATAGCTTTTAGTGGCTAATAGATATAGAATTATTTTATAATTATATGTTCCAAATCATATTAAATACTAGTGTCTGAAAATTTGTCCATTGCTACCCTATCATTCAAAGTTATCCCAGCTGATGATATTATTGAAAATAAGTATATTTTACTAAAATACTATCACTTTGTTATGCATTCTCTTGGTTTAGTGCTATTTCTCAGCATTTTTGGCTACTAATCTAGAGGTCCCAGGTTCGAATCCCAGCGGTACCATAGGTATATTTCCCAAATGGGAATTGTTCCTATGGTTGCCACGGTCTGGTTTATTGGGTTTAAATTAGGTTTAGGACTTCTAATGGCACCAAATAATCATAATAGTAACTAACATCACTGCACATACATGGTGCCTCAACCCCAGAAGATGGTTACACATATCCGCCACTGCTAGGAGAAGACCAGGAATGTCTAGCCAACAAATCCTGGTGGCATACGCTAAATATAAAAAACTTTTTCATTTAGTTTTTCTGTTTAGATTTTCAACCAAGCCGTTATTTAATGGGCTTTTTTTTTGTTTGTTTTTTCCCCAACTAAAGTTTTTAACAGCAAAACTGCCACATCTGCGAGATTTTCTGCGAGGAGGAGCATGAAAGATAAAACCGCTAGGATTGTAGGAGGAGAGCCAACAACCATCACCATGTACCCGCATCAGGTGATTGCAATCATAATGAACATTGTTAAACTTGTGATTGTTTGAGCAGGGACGCAACTTATCTTACTGTGTGTGAATACTGACACAGTTGGTCACACTGTTTGAACACCTGACTCTGACCTAGGAATAGCAATTTATTTCAGTAACAAAATTCAATCAACTCTGATGATTATGAAATTATAAAGTTGGATAACAATGAGTGACCCAAATGTCTTACACAAGTTTTATCTTAGCTATATGTTTGTATATGTTTGTTATTCTCAGTTTATAGGTTTATTTTTCACATTAATAGTTGAACTTTTTATATTTGACATGACAAAAAAACTATTCACTGCATAGACTTTCACTTTCTTTTACCTTAATATAGTGACGTGTACTTGTCCAACACCTTAGCTAAGTCAGCAGTCCCCAAAATGTATCATTGATGAAATTATGGGTTTACACTTTCACATTGATAAATTAACGGCCGGGGACTGGATGTTGTGTCTGTCCTAGTCTTAAGTTATATTATAAGGAATATGAAGCTACGATAGGTCTAGCAAGCCAGTAGTGGAAAATATATGGCTTGAATAAAAAACTGGCCCAGGCCACAGGCTGGAAACAGTAATGGATGTAAAAAATAGTGACATTTACTAAAAACTCGTAAGATTTGTGAAACAAAATAACTTACATTATTGCAGAAACATGATGGAAAAAAATAGCATCACATTACACCCAAAGAGCATAAATTAAAAAATATTTACTGTTACAGAACCATTGAGAAAAAAGGAACATCTCTGTCCACCAACGAGCATAAAAATAAATTTGAATTTCAAAAACATCCATTTGTGGTTTTATTAAAAATAAAAATATTTAATTTGAAATAGATCTTTCTAAATAGTTTTGAGCTATAAGCTTGTATTTATACTATATATATAGATTTATTTATTAAGGATAGCCTTCTGAAGGCCAAAAAGATATAGAATCAATTCAAATGATTTTGAATAAATGTTTAATCCAGATATTGTTTAGTATTAAAAACAAAATGGTAGTTCTCATTTACCCAAGAAAATGGCGTTGTGGTTACTTTACATACGCAGAAATGTACAATTTTCATCATTTCTCTGCAACTATTTGAGATACAAAATAACTTTTCATTGTAAAGTTTTAGTTCTATTAGAAATAGAAATCTTTGATTTGAAATATATTTTTATAAATAGTTTCTGACCTTCAAGCTAAGCACATTTCCTCAATGATAAATTTTATAGCCATGCCAGGAATTGAACCTGAGACCCTTAGCTCAGTAGACAAACACGCTACTGACTAAGCTAAGGTGTTGGACCACTTTTAACTGCAAACAACACCCTTTTTTATGGGTGAATAGTCCAAGGCGTCACTCTTGCAATTGGCTGGACGATGACGTAGATATTAGGGTTCGAATCTCGATTGGGTGTACTGAGGGGTGTTTTTTCCTAAACAGTTTTCCACCACCTCCGCGCAAATGCGGGTACACTTCATCTAAATTTAACTTTCCTCATCCCTAGCACATTAGAGGAATTACTACATATTTGTATAAATCAAATAGGTAATGAGACGTAATGTTAAAAATAAAGCCTGCAAACAGTGTTGCCACAAATATAATAAGAAAAATTACCTGCCTTCTTAAGTGGAAGTTAGATTAGTCCTACATAAAAATAACAATAATAGTTGACAAACTGTTTAAAAATAAAAATAGTTTAGATGAGTAAATAAGAGTCTAGTAGACAACAACATGGATTTTTTTTTTATCATCATGTCTTACTACCTGTTCAGGTTATACACATATAATTAAAATAATTACTCTAATGGAGTTGGGGTGAGGAAGGAAACCTTTTAGAGGTAATCTACCCGCATTTGCGTGGAAGGCAAATGGGAAACCATTTTAGAAAAAAAAAACCTCAGTAGACCCAACTGGGATTCGAACCCCATTTGTATAGCACAAGAGTGAAGCCTTTAACCATTTGTCCACATAAGTGGGTTGTTAAGTTAATTCAGATTCAAATTAGTGAATTAATATGATGAAAGATTGAACTGTGGGCTCGATGAACCCGGGCTAGAAGAGTTAACGAGAATCCAATGTTTCAGTTGTCTGTCGCAAACAAGAACAATCATAACTGTGGAGCCACTCTCATCAGTCCAGTCTGGGTCCTGTCAGCGGCGCATTGTTTCACAAAGTAATACACTTTCACATTATTTAACTTACATTGTTGTCATTTGGTCATTGGAAGGAAGGGGTGGGAGTATACTTTTGGTCTAGACTAATATGAATATAATGAGGATTTGTAAACAACTTTTAAATGATAAAAACAAAAAAAATTAGTTAATTTATTGTGCAGTTCACATTTTATATATTAGAAATAAAAGTATTTTTTTTTTTTGCCTTATTTTCCTATTGGGTAGCTAATTTATCTTTAAATCCAGAGTTATTTGTTTTCCTGTCTTCGCTATCAGATATTACTTGTAATTGGATAAGTGTTATTAATATATAATCATAATATAGACTGCTTCGATGGTTGAATGGTCTAAGGTGTCACACTTTCAATAACTGACCCGCCGATGACTGGGAGCTCAAGGTTAGAATAATGGTACGATGTAATGAGAGTGGTTTTCCGCTCTCCCTCTATGCAAATTCTGGTACACTTCCTCTAATCTCAACCTCCCTTGTTCTTAATATATTAGCATAATTAGTACATATGCGTGTAACCCGAATGGTTAGTAAGCACAGTTCTAAATTTAAAAAATTAAATGTTTGATCTATTTTTCTTTTTTAATTTTAAATACATCTAGTTTAATATATTTTGTTTTTATCACTATTTTTTATTATTTCTATAAAATAATAATAATATTTAGCACCGCGTCTTACTACCCGTTCGGGTTATACGCTTAAGTACTAATTACGCTAATGGATTAGGAATTGGGAGGGTTGAATTTAGAGGAAGTGAACCCGCATTTGCGTGGAGGGAGAGTGGAAAACCATTTAGGAA
>CABFWB010000429.1:92414-116275 GCA_902151455.1 Timema bartmani | reverse complement strand
CCCCCCCAGTTCACCCGACCGAGATTCGAACCTCAATTTCCCCGTCCTCGGCGGTCGAGCTCAACACGACTAGCGCGTTAGCCAACTACGCCACCGAGGCGGGTTTCTATAAAATGGTAGTCATTGTAATATTATTGTTTTTTTAGACATTCTTTGACACACTTGACTTTGCGAGGTGGGTCCACGACTCTTAAAAGCACGTCAGCCAAAGAGCCGCCTGCAGAGGTCCGGAACATCATCCAGATCATCAAACACACAAGTTTTAATCAACTCGACTATGACATCGCTCTTTTAAAGGTACACAAACACAATCGTAGACATTTTTAATTCGGAAAACCTTTCAGACTACTTTAATATCTTAAATTTAATTTTATTAGATAATGTATAGATTCACTATATTTTTACATAACAACATTTTGTCAGTTTGTTTATCATTTTATAAAGTGTATGATAAAAGTGAATTAATTGCTTGTGTTTAATATGTTGTTGTATTTCCTGAATGTTAGGTCAATGCCCCATTTGATCTTAACACACGGGTTAAAGTGGCCAATTTGCCAGCTGCAGGTCTTGAACTACAACCAGGTACCTTGGTCACAGTGACCGGCTGGGGGGCGACAATGGTAAGTACCTTTTTGAGTTAGATGTTTGCATTTTAGATTTAAAAAACAATAATCAGTGTCTTCACAATGCCATTTCCTTTTCCTACCATTTGCAGCCCAAGGAGTTTCCACCCCTAAACCCCACCTTCCATTTTAACCACTATGGTCTGGCGAGTATTTATGTCAAAACCAGGAGTGGGCCGGTTTTATTTGGGCTGCCACGGCCACTTTAAACTGAAGTAGAGCTAGACAATCAATTATAAATATAGAGTTGGTTAGAATACATTATTTTTAAAATCTAAATCTCCAATCTATTTTCCAATCCTGAATCTTGAATTCAAATCCGAATCTTGAAAAAAATTATGAATATAAGAGGAAATATAAATATAAAAGAATAATATAAAATACAAATAGTAACTAAATGTAATAATTATTTCTTATAATCCATTCATTATAACATTCATACATTCAGTTAAGTGTTAAATTACTGGTCTGGGGTCTGGTTGTTAGGTTTATCCTATAATTATAATTGGTTCTGAACCACCAATAGAAAGTATTAGACCTCTAAAACAAATTTCACTTGAAAAATTAATTATTTATTTTAAGGATTTGAGTCTTTAACCCTCGAATCTCGAATATCCTTAATGATTCAAGGTATTCAAGCATCCCATCTCTATTAATACTACTTTCACCCACTTTGGTGGTCAAATGGTCCAAGGCGTACTCTCGCAATAGACAGGACTGCCAATGATTGGGGGAACAGGGTTTGAATCCTGGTAGGGTGTACTGAGAGTGGCTTTTCCTTAAATGGTTTTATACTCTTCCTCCATACAAATGTGGATACACTTTTTTAATTTTAAACTTACTTATACCTAGCAAATTAGAGTTAATAGTACATAAGCGTATAACTAGGGGTGTGTGAAGCTTCGAAACTTCGACTTTGCTTTGAAAAAAATTCCGGCTTCGAAGCTTCGCCAATAAAACTATGGACAGCTAAAATACTCAATTTATGTTCATTTACTGGCATTATGAGCTGTTATATTCATTACAAATCAATATTAATATGAAAAAATCTGAAGTAATTGAAATGCTTGTTGTGATAATAACTTGATTTATCGGATTGAAACAAAATATTACAAATAATTGTGCAATAAAACATTTTCCAAGTAATGTTTAGTGCATTAAGTAATTTAAATAACCACAATATAATATTTTTTCAAGCATAAAACAACTAACAAAAAATATTCGATCTTTGATTCGACTTCTAGAATAATTCATTTATTTGATTCGAGTTTGCTTCGAAATGAAAAAGTGGACTTCGCACACCCCTAAATATAACCCAAAAGGGTAGTTAGACGCAGTGTTAATAAAATAACCTTTAATAAGGGATGTGAACCTTCAAAATACCTCTTCTCCACCCCACCTCGGCACAATTCTGATTTACGTTCATTTTGACTACAGGAGAACGGCACCGCAAGTGATGTGCTCCGCAAAGTAAACTTAAATGTAATCTCTTACGAGGAATGTGAACAAGCGCTTTCACCAATTCCAATCAATAAAGAAACCATGCTGTGTGCCGGGAACCTTAAGGGGGGAAAGGATGCTTGTCAGGTAAGAATATATATATTTTTTTGTATGCACTTTTGAATTCAAGATTTTTTTCAGTGCATGATGTAAAATTTAACATAATCTAAGTAGCCGCTTCAGTGGCTGCATAGTATAAGTGGTCAATCTGGTAGTAGACTGGACTGACGATGATGGGGATAACAAGGTTCAAATACCAGTCGGATATGCTGAGGGCAGTTTATCCTAAATGGTTTTCCACTCTCCCTCCACACAAATACAGGTACACTTTCCCTAAATTCAACCTTATTGATCCCTAACACATTAGCATAATTAGTACATGCATATAACCAAAAAAGGTGATCTTGTGAAAACATAAGGACATAAACCTGAAAAATTATTTTTTTAAATAATAAAAAAAATTGAAATAAAGATTAGTGTTCGTTCTTGCATTTTTTGAGTACTAATCAAAACTTTAAATTCCTTATGCATAGTAAATATAATGTTATATCATAAAGTAATTAATTAATAAATTTAAAAATCTAGTTGAAGGATCAACTATTGAGAATAAATTTGTTATCATTTTCATTAATAATTGAATTTATTTTTAAATCTTCTATTCTTATTTGCAGTAACTTATTTTTAATTATTGTAAATGAAAAATAATTTAATGTTCTGAATGTATATAAATTAATAATGAAAAATGTTATTACTAAGATTCATCTAATGCGTGCTATTTGTGAAACTTGTGGAATGCGGTACTAAGAAATAGATAAATAATTAAAACCACAAGCTTAGTCAGAACTCCCTGACATAATTATGAACTATTATTTTACTACAATTCATCCGTGCAGATGCTTTATGTTATCTCATGTCTTAATATCACAACACCACCCTTTTTTTAAAGCCTATTTTTTTAAATTTCACCACTAGAAAAGCGGAAATAGATAATCTGTTTTTTGTGTCTCCTAGGGAGACTCAGGAGGCCCTTTGGTGTCCGATAATGTCCTCGTTGGAGTCGTGTCTTGGGGTTTAGGCTGTGCCCGAGAAGGGAACGCTGGCATCTTTACGAAGGTTTCCCACTTTCGAAGTTGGATTACTGAACATACTGGAGTTTAACACCATGATACATATCATATGGACATGAGAGTATCTTAGGAACAAGATAAATTGACAGTCAGGGGACTGGGTGGGGTGCCTGTCTTGTTCTAGAATTAATATTAGTTTGTAGGTCATATGTTGGCATAATCAGTGGTGGATTAAATAGCCATGCTATTATATTTACGGTTATAGACACATCTAAATATCATATTGTGAAAATTGAAGAAATACGACATGGGAATCAAATCCAGGACTTTTGGCTTGGTACGCCAATGCCCTAACCCCTGAGATATCTAGTAGGTGGCTGCGTTATCTGATAGCTCGTTATCTTTATTGGTCGTTCATATGTAGCTGACCATTTTCGCATGTCCATCACAGACTCTGCCTTAAAATATGAGTGAAGAATGGCCCTGGGCAATGTCTTCTGGAAAGCTAAGTGGTTAGAGCATCGGCGTACTAAGTCAAAGGTTCAGGGTTCAATTCCCACGTACAGGTGTCATTTTTCAAGTTAAAGAATATAATCAGTGGTTCCTAAAGTGCATGTTAAATACCACGAATTAATAAGAACGTGATAAAATATGATCACAAGTTTAAGTTTTAATTTTAATTCATTAATTATAATCATTCATTCATAATTTCCTAAAAGTAGCGTATTCTCGCTTGGTGGTGAAACACACTTCTCATCGGTATTGCCAAGTTCTTGAAAAGACTCCTCTTGTGATCGGCTGAAAAAATAAATAGCGATACAAAAATAACACATATTTATTTTTTATTTCTTGTAATTTAAAAAAAAACACTCCATGGCTTGAGCCTGCAAGCGAGCTATATCGACCGATGTGGCCACTGTCGTTTGTGATGATAGTGCTAACATTTGCTGATAGAGGGTGTCATGTGGTCAGCACAAAAAAAAACCACTTCGACCATTAATCTAAGTTTTCTAGACCTGATCTGCTACTTCTTTATTCAAGTGGCTTCTCATTTGTCCTCACGAGGTTGAGTTTGACCCCATTCCAGATCCACTGCTTAACATAAAATCTGTAACCGCCGCGGATCAAACCCGAGATTCTCTGGATCTTTAGCCATGAACTTTGACCATTAGACCACACAGGTGCCCAATATTTCTTACAAAAGAGTAGTTATTTCACTTCCATTTCATTTCCTAATTCTGTCCTTGTTTTGTTTTATTTATTCCAATCTATGTTGAGATAATGTTTCATCTCATTTCTCAATTTACCAATATGGCTAAATGGGGGAGGGTTAAGGTGGGGGTGTAGAGGACACGAGAACAGGTCAGTGTTTATCCAGTTTTCATAGAAAATAATTTTTTGGGCAAAATAAATAAAATATTGCTACAGTAAAAACACATTTTAATTTCCTTCACATGGAGATATCAACAGTTCCTGAATATCTTTCATGAGCATAACAGCATTAGATTAGACAATTATAAATGAAGATAAAAATTTGTCATTAAATTCCAGGACACCTTTGACAACTGTTGATATCAGCATGTGAAGAAAATTAAACTTTTTGTTTCTATTGTAGCGATATTTTATTTATTTTGCTGAAAAAAAAAGTTTGCTATATAAACTGTAAAAATACGGTCCTCAGCTTACGCTCCTGACCAACAACATTACTCGGGTAGTTCTGGGATAGAAATTGTTGGAAAAAAAATTGAAGAAGTTCCCTTTATTAACAAAAGCTTGTGGATTTCCACCCTAACTTTACCCAGGTCATTGTGCTGATATATTTTACCTAAGTTACCCTTCCTAATTGTTAATAATCCTGGTACCTGTCTCGATGGTCGACTGGCCTGCAGCAGGTGTCGGCAAATTGGCCAATTTCGTGGCAATTTTCCATTTGATCGCAGAAGAAAATTATATTGCCACCAAATTTCATTTTTGAGTCTTATAAGCTCGTAAATTGATAAACTTCTAAATAATATTTTATTAAGATCAAAATTAAATTGAGAGTTAATGTTATAAGTTAATTAAATAGTTTAAAAGGAAAATGTACATTTAATTTATTCTATATTTTTTTCTAAAATTTGAGGACAGAAATATTTGAAGAAAAAATGAATCTAGGGAATAATAATATAAGATGAATATAAAAAAAAAGTAGAGAAGATAAACGATGTGTAACTACGAGAACATTGATAAGCTAGTAAGCCAATAAGGGTCCAAAGAATGTTGCTGACACTTTGTCCAAGACTCATGCAATAGATCAGACTGCCGATGACGGGAAAATCAGGGTTCAAATCTTGGTCGAGTGTACTGAAGGTGGTTTTATCCAAATGATTTTCCACTCTACCTCCATGCAAATGCGGGTACACTTCCTCTATTCCACATTCCTCATCCCTAACTCATTAGAGTAATTATCATATATGTGTAAAACCTGAACAGGTAGTAATACACAGTGTAAAAAAAAGTAAGAAGAAAAAAGTGATAAAAAAATACCTGATAAAGAACAAATTAAAAAAAAATTGTTTTATTTCACAAAGTTCATCTTAGGTATCGCGGAGGTCGAAAGATACCTCAAGGTAAGTGATCTTTAGGTAACTTATGTAACCAAATCCCTTCATATATGCAGTAGGTCTTCTTGACAACTTGCTACATCGACAATCACTGTCTATCTCATTTATGAGGCCAAGTTCAAACTCACCTAGTTTAGTCTCGATCCAGTGGTGGAAGGCAGATACCTTGGTGTAAACTGTGGGGTAGTTCTTGTAAGCACAACCCTTAGCGAAAGAAACCACCCCCACCAGGATTCCAGCATAGGTCAGGGGACCCCCGGAATCGCCCTGAAATGCATTTCCAAGTCACGACTAACAAGTCGGCACAAACAACACAACTTTTATTCACTACAATGTTATAATCATCATCATGGACAGTTTCCAGTCACTGGCAGGGTCTGTTTGGAACACAAGCCTATCCTACGTATACTTTATCTCCACCACCTCTCCTCCTCCACCATGGCCGAGTCCTCTCCCCCACACTCATCTTCCCTCCCTTCAGCCACCTGTCCCTTGGTCTTTCTCTTGGGCTCCTGCCCCCCTCTTAAATATCCAGCATCTTCCTTGGTATCTTATCCTCGTCCATTCTCCGCACTTGATCGTACCATCATACCACCTTCGTCATACTTTCTCTATCCTGTCCTGCGCTAGCTCCTACTTTACTATCCCTCTTATTCCTCATCCTATTTATTCTTGTCACCCCTGTATTACTTGTCAGAAATTTCAATTTACATGCTTGAATTCTACTTCCATCCTGCTCCTTCATTAAACTGTAAACTACAAAATTATTTCAGACAAGGTTTCTGGGTGCGCCCCTAAATTTGTTCTCCTACCACACCCCAAATTAACAATTTCTTAACACAAAAGTTTATTTAGAAAAAATATATTTAAAGGTGTTTTCCAGATTACAAGGTCAACAACAAAGACCCTTCAGAGCTGCGCAATTTTCTCAAATACAAGTTCATGCTTGAAGTAAGATTCTGTTAGGAAGAACAGTAAATGACTATTACAATGATTAATAAACCTACTTTCATATATTCATACCTCAAGTAATCTTTATCTTTAGACATATATTATCAATACCTATCAAATAACATTAATATAATTAAGTAATACTATCAATGTTGACCGCAGAAAATTATGTTTGTATTTTCTAAATTTGATCTTCCAAACAAATCAGGCAATAGCTGAAAAATGATAATAATGAAAAAAACAAATCCTGAATGAATGCAAGGATAAACTGCAATCTGAATAAACCATGCACAAATAATGATTCCACATAATGTCTTTCGTGGGCCTGTGTGTTTAAAAAAGTTATTCTTTTATTAAACAATAATATAGAAACAAACAGTCGACCTTGGTGGTCTTGGGGTAAAGTGCTTGTCTAAGGACCCGATAATTGTAAGTTCAAACCCAGATGGTGTCAACGAATTTTTATTGATCAATAAAAATCTGTAGCACAACTTCCTTCTGGAGGGGAAGTGAAGCTGTTGGTCTCATATCGATTGTGGCATGTAAAAGAACCCTGGGAGGTGTGTGAAAACACCTTTCCCGGCAAAAGTGGTTAGCTCTTTCGCTCTCGCTCATAGAAATTCTCATGTGCTGATATAATCAGCCTGTTTAGAAAGTGCACGTTAAATACCTCAAATAAATTAAAAATTAAAAAACTGAGCTGACCCAGCAACAAGCTGGAAATTGTTTTTGATGATGATGATGAGGATAATTTTAGATGTGAATGAGGAGTGGTTGGAGGAAATGCACACATATTAGCTTGGAGCAGGGATGAGAAAACAGATACCACTCGGCAATGGTTCAAAGCTTTGACTTCTCACTATGCTATCTCACATGCCTTACACCTTGGGCTGCGTGACCGCAGATGAAGATAATCTCACCTGGCACGTTCCCTGTGGGATGTCGGCAGTGACCTGGTAAACACAAATCATTTTGTCCGTGATCCTGCCAGCATAGGTAATGTTGCATTCATTTGTGGGGCCCTTTCTTAAGATTGTGGCTTGCAATTGGTCGCTGTAGTTTCCGTGGTACTGCAACAAAGTTACATTGAGAAGGAAGCATTTTAGAGGTAATATACCAACAGTTGCGTGAAAGGAGGGTGGGAAACTATTTAGGAAAAATCGCCCTCAGTAGACCCGATCGAGATTTGAACCCTGATCTCCCTGTCATTGGCGGTCAAGTCTAATATGAGAGTGACACCCTAGGCCATGTAGCCACCTAAGCAGGTTACTCAATAGTAACTGTAACGTGCTTCCTACCTTCTAATGTCTGTCAATTTTTGTGTGACCCCTTTTAAATCATGGTTATTATTTATTTTATTTATTAATACATAAATTTATGTTTATGGAAAGTGATTCAGAGATTTAGAGTGCACTAAAATTAAGTTAGTTGTGTCGGTTTTACTTGTATACACATATAATAATGTATACTCTTAACTAAACTGCTGCTTTACATAGTCAACTCAACATAAATAAAATATGTGGCACAGTGTGCTCGTAAGGAACTGCACAAATTATATATCATGAATCTCAACAGGAACATTATTTTTACCCGCCTCGGTGGTGTAGTTGGCTAAGGCGCTAGTCGTGTTGAGCCCGATTGCCGAGGACGGGGAGATCGAGGTTCGAATCTCGATCGGGTGAACTGGGGGTGGTTTTTCCTAAATGGCTTTCCACTCTCCCTCCACGCAAATGCGGGTTCACTTCCTCTATTCATTTCCTCTATTCAACCTTCCCAATTCCTAATCTATTAGCGTAATTAGTACTTAAGCGTATAACCCGAACGGGTAGTAAGACACGGTGCTAAATAAATAAATATAAAAAAAAACATTATTTTTATTTTAGCACTGTGTCATACTACTTCTTCGAGTTGTACACCTATGCACTAATTACAATAATGTGCTAGGGATTAGAAAAATAAATTTAGAGGAAGTATACTCGCATTTGCATGGAGGTAGGGTGGAAAAATATTTTGGGAAAAATACCTCAGGACACCCGACTAAGATTGGACCCCGTTTTCCCTGTCTTTGGCAGTCTAGTCTATTGCAACAGTAGTGGCTTAGATCATGTGGCCACCAAAGTGGGTAGGAACGTTATTAACTTTATGAGAGTCACAATTTCTTAGTCAGCCTTTACTAAATATAATGCTCATCTTGTCTGGCTTGGCAGTGATTGGGAGTTCAGGGTTTTGAGGGTGGTTTTAGTTGGCTTTCCAATCTCCCTCCACACATTACCCTAAATTCTTCCTTTCTCATTCCTATCGCAAAAAGTGAAGTTTAATATGGATAGTTAGTAAAACACAGCTGAAACATAATTCTTAGTTTAAAAAAAGGTATGATTAATATATTATGTTTTGATTAAAATATTTACATATATGAACGTATTCATAAATATGGAATAAAAATAACATTTGTACAGTTATTTGTACATGGCCTGCAAAGATTGTAAGAACGAAATGATTAATAGTCTATGGATATATCCGTATCAAGTATCATATTCGTAAATTGAAAAATGACACCTGGACACGGGAATTGAACCCGGTACCCTGGGCTTAGCGCATCAATGCAGGGTTTGGTTTATTTCATGTAATTCACTTTCATGTATAATTTCATCGTATTTGGGAATATAAAGACAAAGAGAGCCACCAGTGGCTGTGGTATCAACGACAGCTCATTGTTACCGATGATTTTCACCTGTCCATCACAGACTTTGCCTTAAAATATGAGTTAAGAATTATTGGCCTGAGCATGCGACAAATTTTGGATAGCTCAGTGGTAGAACATTGGTGTGCTAAGCCAAAAGTCATGGGTTCTATTCCAGTGTAATTTTTTAATTTATGAATATAATTCATTAATAGCCAATCTAATATTTTATCTTGTAGGCCCGTTAGCGTGGCCAATAAGTCAAAGATGTTAGACTCGCAATGTGCTTGGTTACCACTGACATGGAGGTAAGGGGTTCAAATACTCCACCGAGGATGATTTCTCATGGATGATTTAGACATTAGGTATCCCCCATCCTCTCTCCGCACTAATGCGAGTGAACTTCCACTAAACTCACCTTTTTGCTCATATTTTTGCCTTAGAAAGTGTACGAGTACTAACTTGTGTATGGCCCCATCCGGTAATGGTCAGGCTGGCCCCATCTGGTAGTTCCCTGTTGGATACGCAGACACTGATGGGAGCCACTTTCTGGCTGTATACAAACGAATTCTTCACCTGATAAACAAAACCAAAGTTTTTACCTATTTTCAACTTAATTTGAGTAGAGTCCCAACTATTTGCGGTTCCGTATTATCCTAGGTTCCATACTATCCTAGGTTTCATACTATCAGAGGTTCTGTATTAGTTGAGGTTCTGTGTTATCCGAGGTTCCATACTATCCTAGGTTTCATATTATCTGAGATCCTACACTATTCAAGATTCCATATTATCCGAGGTTCCATATTATCCGATGTTACAAACTATCATAGGTTCCATATTATCTGAAGTTCCATACTATTCTAGGTTTTGTATTATTCGAGGTTCCATACTATCCTATGTTCTGTATTATCCTAGGTTCCATACTATCCGAGGTTCTGTATTATTTGAGGTTCTGTACTATCCGAGGTTCCATACTATCTTTAGATTTCATACTATCCTAGTTCCTATACTATCCGAGGGTCCATATTATTCGAGGTTCTGTATTATTTGAGGTTCCATATTATCCAATCTTAAATACTATCCTAGGTTCTGTATTATCTGAGGTTCCATACTATCTTAGGTTCCATATTATCTGAGGTCCCATATTATTCAAAGTTCCATACTATTAGAGGTTCCATATTATTCAAGGTTTTAAATTATCATAGGTTCATTACCATCTGAAGTTTTGTACTAAAAGAGGTTCCATATTATCCAAGGTTCTGTATTATTTGAGGTTTCATATTATCCGAGGTGGCAACACAATTTATGTTTCATGAGAATTATCTTGGAAATGATCCGCATTAAACTGGTTCAGCCCTTTAGTATTAGTAACGGAGTGAATAATCGGGCGCCTGAATGTTTACACTAACTGTTGCGCAGTAAATATTTTCATCCATCTATCAATTTAGTTGAGTCAGTTGCCTGCCACCAAGCGTTAATGCAGCAGCTTATTTATTTGTGGTGATTTTTAAAAAAAAAAAAGCTGTGAGAGTTTATAGATTCAAATTGAGTGTAATGTGTTTTTTATAATTTTCCAATCATGAGTGTAAATGTTGTTAGTATGGCGGGGGAAGGGTGGGAGATGTATGCTATGAAACGAATCGAAATTGTTCATTACTACCCAAGTTTTTGGCTTTCCAAGTCTGTTTCGATCTCGTTAACCTGGACTATTCAAGGCTACATAGTCAAGAAATCATTTTCAAAATTTCAGAAGTAAAATTAACTACATTAAATACAAAATAATGAATGTGGCAAGCATCAGTAATAGTGTTTAAAATTTTATTGACAATATTGTCTTCTAATGCAATTTGACAGTAGTGTCATAGTAAATGATTTCCATGCAATCTTTTTATGAGACGTATTGTATTATCTATCGTGCAGCGTGGATTGTGAATCAAAGAAAAAAGCCACAAACTTTTATATATTTTATGGGTCAATTTTATTTAAAAAGATTAAAACTGATACTATTAAAACTTTCATGGTTGATTGATAAAAGCACAACTAATTTGAAAGTGTTAATTTTTTCTTTATTGTTTTCTTTTTTAGTGACTGCAAAAAATAATAATAGAGCATATTATTTGTAGACAGGATTGCTAGAGACATGGAGGTTTGGGTTCGAATACTGGCCAGTTGTAGAGGAGGTGTATTTTTCTAAATGGTTTTCCCACTCCCTCATCACTTGAAGGTGGGTACATTTCCTCTAAATTCTACCTTACCTCCCTACCTCCATTAGTGTAAATACTTATACAAGGCATACACATAGAATACTGGGGTTTTAAAGTGTATTAACATAAGAATCATCAGTACAGTCTTGATAGTAATGTTAAAGCCGTGTAAAATATGAAGTAATAATTATAAAACTCACCAACCTTCAAAATAGAAATATCATTGTTGTACGTAAATGAATCGTACATTTCATGGCTGATGACGCTGATCACCCTGTGAATCGTTCCCCCTTCGTTGCGGAAAACTGACCCTGCTCTAAGACCCAAAGTCCTCAAATCTTCTCTTAGATTGAAACAAAAAATAAAAAGAGGGGGGAAAGTAAAAAATCAAAGAATAAATGATTTCAGAGTCTTTTACGTTTTTATTTATATCAGTATAATAAATGTGCATTGAATGTAAGAGAGACTAGGAAAGTGGAGGCCATGGGAGTCAAGTTTGTGAGGAGCATGCTAGCTGTCACGAGGAGAAACAAGATTCGGAATGAAGTTATTCGGGAAAGAGTAGAGGTACAGTGAGATGGAGGAAGCAAGACTGAGATGGTATGGTCATGTGATGAGGATGATGGAGTACATGAGATAGTAGAGGAAGGAAAGATATAAGGAAAAGATCGCAAAAGAGACCAAGAATGAGATTGGAGGAGCAGAAAACAGCAAGTGTGCAAGTTAGAAGAGAAGAATAAAAGCAAATAAAGGAAGAAGAATGGTGGAAGGAAATAGGAAGATGGGCCTTATGACTAAAATGGGCAGGCCATAGGCTGGAAATAGATAATGATGAGTATGAATATATTTACATATCAATAAACTAATGAAGTTATTTATTTAATAATCTGTATTGTGTTTGTTGTGTACATTGATTAATTTAATAATATTGTGTGTTGTGTATGTTTGATAACATTTTTATGGAGCTATAAAAGTGTGTGAAAATTGGGGATCCTTCGGATTTTTGAATCCATAAGAATATTTGAGATTCGGGGAATTTGATTAATTTTTTTAGCACTATTAGAAAGATTAGTATTGGCTTATCCCAATGTTATTATTGGTCATGCCTAGCAACAAGATAACTTATTAACTCAACAATTAACTGATTGTGACCCAATAATGTGATCACACAGTCTAAGGTGTCATTCTCCCAAGATACTGCCGAGCACGGGGATTTTGGGGTTGGAATCCCAGTCGGGTGTACTGAGGGTGATTTCTTCTATATGGTTTTACACACTCTCTCTCCACACGGATGTGGGTACACTTGACCTCTAGGTTCAACCTTCCTCATCCAATCATATCAATGTAGGAAAGTGAAAATTAAATGCTTATAGTTTTTTCTAAGATTAATTTTCAAAATTCAATACTTGTTGGTAAAAATCGAAGATTCATATTTGTGAAATAGTGGATTATATTAAAAATAGATTGTGTTTAGTAATCTTTATTTTTAATTAAAAATAATGTATATGCAGAGGAATAAATCCTTCCAAATTTTTCATATTGCACAAACGTAGAACGAAGAATGTTTATTGTTTTATTTCCAAGTGTTTGTGAGGTAGGTTTCTGAACTCACCCTTCTGGACAGTGGGCAGCGGTGATGGCCCAGTGGTGGTTGAGGATGGCCGCCCCACACCTGTGGATTCCACGGATCAGGAACGACAGCTCTCATGTAAACATACATTATCATGACCTTGATAGAGCCGCAAAACACACTTTATAAACCTTAACATTGGCGTGGCTTGAGAGCTACCACTGCTGAGATATGAACTGGGTGGACAGGCAAACCTAGGCGTCAGTCGCATCTAGTATAGTTTCTTGATGACATGGAGTGTGGGGTTTGAATCGTAGACATGTGCTTTTGTGTGTGTTTTTTTTCCATAAATGGTTTCCCATTATATTGTACCTCCATACAAATGCGTGTACATTTCCTCCAAATGTCTACCATACTCATCCCTACCCCATCAGTGTGCGACATGTGGATATGGTGGTCGTAAGTGTGATAAAATCCAAAGTTTTTTTTAATTTGAGGTATTTAACGTGCACTTTCTGAACTGACATTATATCAGAACACGAGAATTTCTATGAGAGAGAGTGAAAGGTCCTACCCATTTTTCCGGGAAAGGTATTTTCACACATAACTTCCAGAGTTATTTTACATGCCACAGCCGACACGGGACCGACGGCTTTACTGCCCCTCCGAAGGAAGTTGCGCTATGGATATGTATTGCTAAAAAAAAGTCCATCAATCTCAGCTGGGTTTGAACCCACGAATATTGGGTCCTGAAGTAAGCACTTTACACCAAGACCACCTGACCAGAGGAGCCAAATGAAGTTGTGAAATAGAGGAGTTTAACATATCCTCCTCCTTCTGCCCCCCATCCTCTGTTCCTCTAATTTGTTTCACATAATCTTAGAATAACAATTTTATTTGCCATACTTGAGTTCATTGACTAAATAAGTCAGAGTGTTATGAAAATACAGATACTAAAAACAAACATTTTATCATGTAAATTTAGATTCATGTTAAAATATAAAGACTTCATCTACCGGCACCTTCAAACAACCTTGGCTCAGTAAATATTGTTTGGTAATAAAAAAAAATTACATCTTTTATTGTCAGCGCGTCTTGCTACCTGTTTGGGTTATACTTATCACGTTAATGTGTTTAGGATGAGGAAGGTCGAGCTTAGAGCAGGTGTACCCAGATTTACGTGGAGGGGAAAGTGAAAAACCATTTAGGAAAAATTACCATCAATACACCTGACCAGGATTTGAACCACAATGTTCCCACCATCATCAGTCCAGTCCATTGTGGGAATGACGCCTTGGACCATTCGACTACCTAAGTGGTTATACCTGCTCCCAATCAGTTAGGATTAATTGCTCTGTTTTAATTTGTTGTTCACTATAATCAAAAGGTCTCATGTGTTAATAACCCAAGGGGTCCTGTAGTGGTTGAAAGAGCTTGGTTGCTATTATGGTGAGTCGGCTAGCCAAGCTGATAATTTCCACAGGGATAGTGGCTGAGTTACTATGAAAGATGTGTTAATAGATAAAATACAAATGATTTGAAATCCCCAAAGTCTTAGGCTGTGACCATAGCTCAAATATTAGGATTTGTGTTAGCCGTAATATACCTGGTGTGGAGCCTCTTCAATATCAATGTAGGTGCCGCCAATGATCCTCTGTGTCGGCCAGAACGCCGCCGCATCTGAAACTAGCAAACTTCCATGAAGCTACACTTTTAAAATGTTGTGTCTATATGACCCGCCTCGGTGGTCAAATGGCCTAAGGCAGTGTTCTGCAAGTGGTGTGCCGCAGTGGCGAATTAGGTGTGTCATGCGGCCACACCCCAGAGCGCCACGCCCCGCTATTCAATATGAACACGAATAAAATTGGTTCGAGTGGCAGCTGTGAGTGGTCCACATTTCTTACTTACTAATAATTTAAATTCATCTAACAAATTCAAAAGCTTTTACAAAAAGTTTTAATTAATTATTATTTATCCCAACTACTAATGGTTCAAGAAATAAATGTTTATGAATATTAAAGAAGCGGACACAGAAAAATAACTTCAATCTTTACTTTTGAAACATTTGAAGTTACTTCAGGAATAAAGTAGTATATACCTTCCTAATTTTGATTTGCTGTACAACCATTTTACTGGGTGTGTAATCTATTTTCTGCTGCACCCAAATCAAAACAGTGGGCCTAAAAAAAAATTAGTCTTCTTAAATGGTGCATAAACTAAAAAAGTTTGTGGAACACTGATATAAGGCGTCACTCTCGCAATAGACTGGACTGCCGATAACACGGTTCAAATCCTGGATGGGTGTACCAAGGGTTTCTAAATGGTTTTCCATTCTCCTTCCATGAATACATACCTCTAAATTCAACTTTGCTCTTCTCTAACACATTAGCGTAATTAGTACATACGTGTACAGCCCAAATGGGTAGTGATATATTTATATGTATTATTATTATTATTGCCGCATAAGACTTTGGTTACTAGGATCAGTGGACTAACATAATATAACTATGGCCCGACTGTCTAGCTGGTTATGGTTGTGTTGGGGTTCGATTCTTGGCCAAGTGTAATGAAGGGGAGGGGGAAGTTTCTTAAATGGTTTCCCACTCTCCCTACATGTAAATGCGGGCATATTTCCTCTAAAATTCTTATCTTATTATCCTACCCTATTAGCGTAGTTAAATGCAGACACCACAAATAAGCAGTAAGACACAGTGCAAAATAAAAGTTCATTAAATAAATATTTCTTGCATTATTAATCAATTAATTACCAAAACGATTTGAGAGAAAATAATATTTTTTGAACTACTCAAAAAGAAAATATGAGCAAGGATATAAGAGTTTGTAAATAAAGGCCCAAATTAAATGCGCAGACTTCTATACAAACAGCCATCTGGCATTCTTTAACAACATTTTAGATCCAAGGGCATAAAATATACTCCTACACTTAAATGTTTGAGTTTTGGTTTTATCATGATTACCCACCTTTATAAAAGTGGGGTAAAAAAAATGAAACTTTGAAATAATATTTTATAAGCAGCCTGAAACGTAAAGAAAAATAAGGACAATTTCTCATTAAATGCACAGGAATTTCAATACAATGTTTAAAAGAACACCTTATTTAAAACCAAATGTGACTAATGTTTGTTACTAAAAAAATGCAAAAGATCCGAGTTTTGATTCCTTAACAGCCACAAAAACCCGTACCAGTGGCCATGTGGTCTAAGGCGTCAGGCTCACAATAGACTGGATTGCTAGTGACAGGAGGTCGAGGTTCATTTGCTGAATGAGTCAAAAAACAAATCAAACAGTTTTATTTGGTTGCACGGCCAGTACAAATAAGTAGTCAACAAATCAAACAATTATATTTATAAGCCAAAAGTTGGAGAAAAAAAATCTGTTCTGCACAAAATGTTCTATAGCTTTTGTTTTGAATATAATTATAAATTAATAAACATCTTAAAGTTGCTAGTTTTTAAATTATTAAATTGTTTAGATATTTAAAAAAAATTGTTATAATTGATTGCATTTACACTTACTGCATCTTTCTCAAAATGTTTATAAAAAAAATACATTTCAACTAAATATTACCTGCTTCAGTGGCTGCATAGTCTAAGGCGTTACTCTCATGTTAGACTAGAATGCTGATGATGGGGATGTTGGGGTTTAAATCCTGGTTAGGTGAACTGAGGGTGGTTTTTACAAAATGGTTTTCCACTCTCCATCCAAGAAAATGAGGATACACTTCCTTTAAATTTAACCTTCCTCATCCCTAACTCATTAGCGTAATTAGTAGACTTGTGTATAACCTGAGCAGGTACTAAGATGCGATGCAAAAAAAACTAATTTTTTTCTTTAATAATATAAACAAACATTTAATTTAAATAAATTTATTTTATTTTATGATAATAATTTAAAACATGTTTCTTCATATGAGAAGATAAATGTTTATGATGATTAGTTAAAAATAGAACCTTTTAAATATAGAATGTAATAGAGTTACAGAACACTGATTAAAATACTCAGCTTTAATGTTTAATCATAAAGATTAAGATAGTAAATGTTTTGTTTAAAAGTTGCAGCTTACAACACATTTATTCAGATATAGGTAAGTAAAAACCACTAGCCCTACGCTTAGAGTCATAAATAATAGTTATCAAATCATTATTATATGCTATTAAATTTTCAGGGTGTCGATTCTGTTCAAGTTCATATTTTTACAACGGACAAAAGTAATGTGATACTTACATAGATAAGCCACTTCCTGCTGCATAAAAAATGCACAGAGCAATCCTGCGAACATATTGCGATGATCCCTTCATAGTAGAGGAAATATAAGTTCTGGAGGGCAGGGAGAAAGGTTTGATATTAATTGATAAACTCGGAACTGAAAGGTAGTTAAATTGGAGACCGTTGGCTTTTATTAACTACTACCATTATGTTGTCGACTCATAGCACTCAAAGAATGTGATATTGACTCTAGATTAGCTCTATTACACAGCATTATGGTCTACAGCTGTTTCCCTCGTTGTTTTTTGCCATGCATTGCGTCTTTAAATACACATTCAGGCTCATATTTACGCCAGGACTGTGGAGTCGGAGTTGTGGCGTCGAAAGTGATGTTGGGTGGAGTCTGAGTCGGTAAAAATGTACCAGCTCCGACTTTTTTCCCCCCATCCATTACTGTTTCCAGCCTATGGCCTGGGTCAGTTTTTTATTCAAGTTATATATTTTACACTTCCAGCTTGCTAGGCCTGTCATAACTTCATATGCTTTATATTCTAAGACTAGGACATACACAACATCCAGTCCCCAGCCATCAATTGATCAATGTGAAAGAGTAAAGCCAAATTTTTATCAATGATAAATTTTCGGCCATGCCGGGAATCGAACCCGGGACCCTTAGCTCAGTAGGCAGACACGCTACCGATTGAGCTAAGCTGTATAACTACCAACTCTGATTCCGGCTTCAAAATAAAAACTTACAATATTATAAGAATATTTTATACTTTTTTAGGACCAAAATTTGTAATTTGGAGTGACATATTTATTTAAATATAAATTCATCATTTCAAAGAAGCTTCCCATGAAGTAATCTGTATTGGAGCATTTTACAGCAGTAAATTTGTTATTACTAATTAATATACTTGAACCATTTATGAAGGAGTCAGATTTAGACAGTAGAAAAATACACGAGTCGAAGGCTTGGTCTACCGTACTGACTCCACAGCCCTGATTTACAATAATGCAATGGGAATGAGGAAGGTAGAATTTATAGAAAGTTTGAGGGTGAACATTTTATGATTAGAACACTTTCTCTATAAAGAAAGTAACAACAAAACTAAGAGAACGATGGCTTTTGGTGTCTATCTAGTACTTCTCTTGTCTAACCTGGTTTTCTGGTGATGGGTGAGGTTGGGGTTCAAATCCTGTGTAAGGTGTTCCGAGATGTTTTGTTGCTAAATGTTTTTGCACTCTTCTTTCAGGCAAATGCAAGTTTAACTAACTAACGGTCTAGCTTTAAGGATGATACCTCCCTGTGAAGTAGCAGTAAGTCAGGATACGATTTCCAAGGGTGTTGCTGTTGCGTCGACGTTGTTATTATTATTAGCTACGCAAATGTGTAATGGTAGGGTGATTGTGAGATGAAATGGAGGACTTACAGTTTAACGTGGGATCCGAACCACATTGGAGGCCTGCCATCCCACACATAATTTTCCCATGTTAATGTATTTACGTTTTATTCGGCGAGTTTTAAAGATATAACATTGAAACAAAACCCATTCTTAAATGACTCAAAAAAAACTTAAATGACAGAAAAAAAATATTTTAATCTTTTTTTAGCACCGAGTCTTACTCCCCATTTGGGTTATACACTAATTAATCTAATGGGTTAGGGATGAGAAAGGTTGAATTTGTATGAAATGTACCCACATTTGTGTGGGGATAGAGAGTGGGAAAACATTTAGAAAAAATATTCCCCTTGAAATTTTAATGAGCTTGACATTTTATGTGCCCCCAAATAAAAAAGATGTGGGGTTTACAATAATTGTGTATACCTCTTTTTGTGTTTGTCCGTATGTACCTGGGGGTGCAACCAAAATGGTTTTTATAAATTTCATTCAAACTTGATCTTCTTCTTAAATCAACAACCCAAAGGCTGGTTTGATGGGATTTATATCCATCTGGAGCTAGACAAGCACTCAGCCGTTAAGCTGGTTAGTGCTGCCTGCACCATCTGGTAGAAATCACATGTACTGGGGGAGTTCAGAAAGGGTGGTGGTTCCTTGGTGCCTTCCACACTGAATTTTTATGAGAAAGTGCAAGAGGACCTACCAATTTTGCCAGGAAAGGTATTTTCACTTAACTTCCAGGGGTCGTTTACATGCCACAATCGACATAGGACCAAGAGATTTACTTCTGCTTCGGAGGAAGGTGCGCTAAGGATTTTTATCGCACCAGTAATAACCATCAACCATAGCTGGGTTTGAACCCATGAACATCATCGAGCTTGATAAATAGATGTTATATAAGAATATTTAGGGAATGTTTAATGTGGTAAATAATAATGTATGCTTGTTTTTAGGGGAAAACATAATTTATGGTTGATATTATACTGATAGCCAATTAAAAAAAAAAGACCAAATCTATAATTGACTAACTTATATGAGAATATACTTAAGATTTTGTTGTACTATTTATTTGTAAGCCATATACTTTCAAATCCAAATATTTGTTCACTATATTATTTATTGATCATAAAATTACTACTGCCGATAATCCCGCAGGGTTTGAAAATATCACTAGGAAAAAAAAAGAGGCAAATGTGAATATGCTAACAATTAAAAGTCATGAAATGCTAAAGTATTCATAATTAAGGTGGGGATGTAGGAGACGCGAGAGAAGGCCAATGTTTTTGCTGTTTTCTTATTAAAACTTTTTTTTGGTCAAAATAAATCAAACATTGCTTCAGTATTAACATAAAGTTAAATTATCTTTACATGGAGACCTCAACATTTCTTGAATATCTGTCAAGGGTGTTCTGGAATTTAATGACAACTTTTTCTCTTCATTTAAAAATTTTGTTAGATAATGCCGCCATGCTCATGACAGATATTCAAGATCTTTTGATATCAACAAATGAAGAAAATTAAACTATATGTTTGTGCTGGAGCAATATTATATTTATTTTAGCCAAAAAAATGTTTTTGTCATAAAAACTTCAAAAACGCTGACCTTTCCTCGCGTCCCCTTCCATCCCACCTTAATTGAACAAGCGTTAGCTTCCTCCATGTAGTTGGATCACCATAAGAGACTCCTACTTGTCAGTACAGTTCAAAAAGCTTTTTTCTGTGTCTGCTTCTCACTATCCATCCGGGCTATATAGGTGTAATAAGTAAGTTTAGTTTTAGAGGAAGTGTACCAACATTTGAGTGTAGGTAGAGTGGGTATACTATTTTTGGAAAAAAAAACCCATCTTGGTACACTAATTAAGACTTCAAATCTCAACCTACCCCAACACCGGTAACCCAGACAATACAATATTGACGATGCCTTTGTGTACCAGTGTGAGTTTAAAAAAATATATCAATAAATCCAGTTGATAGCAATAAATAAATGCTATATTAATTAAATTAATCACACAATAATTGGAAAACCAATGAGAAAGCCATGCTAATATGATAAAATTACTATAAATACCAAATATAACAGCTAGGATAAAATTTCTCTTTTAAAGGATACTTTGTAGAAATATTTTACTAAAATAGGATACACACAAATTTTTACAGTGGTAACTTGGCTTATTAAAGTAGGATAAAATCACAATTTTAAAAGGAGTACTACTCTAACTTATTTTAAGGTGGGGACATAGCGAACACGAGAAAATGCCATTGTTTTTTCAGTTTTTAAAGCAAAACTTTTTTTGGCCAAAATTAATAGTTTTGATTCACTACAACCGTCAAGAGTTTAAATTTCTTAACATAGTAATATCAACAGTATGTTGAATATCTGTCATGAGCATTAGACAAGAACATTTTTAAATTAAGAGAAAAAGTTGTCATTAAATTCCAGAACATCCTTAACAGATATTTAAGAACTGTTCAGGTGAAGAAAATTAGGTTCTATATTTATACTGGAGCAATATTTTATTTATTTTGGCCAAAAATAGTTTTACCATAAAAACTGCAAAAAACACTGGCCTTTTCTCGCGTCCCCTTCCATACCACTTAAATATATATCCACTTCAAGTGTATTATTGGTTAATTTGAAAAATCACACCTTAGCACAGGATTAAAACTCGAGACTCTTGGGTTAGGGTCACAATGCTCTACCACTGAGCTATCTACACATCCATAACAGATTCTGCCTTAAAACTATGAGTGAAAAATGACCCTCAGCATGAGACAAATCCTGGATAGCTCAGTGGTAGAGCACAAGGTCCCAGGTTCAATTTCCGTGTCTAGGTGTCATTTTTCAAATTTACGAATATGATTCAAATATACCTAGACTGAAGTTATTTATAAGTTGATTAGACCAGATGAGATACTAACACAACAAACAAGAGTCAGATTATGAAGAGTGAGATTAAGACGTGTGTGTATGTGTGTGTGTATGCGTGTGTGTGTGTGTGTACTCTGTGAAGTGGTTTTTGTTGTATTTATGTGTAACATATTTGAATAAATGCTCAACTTTTAGAATCCTGTTTTGAAGAGAATAAAGAGGTATAGTAATAAACAATGGCGGAATATCAATATTTTTATAATAAAGGAAAATGATAAAAATAAATAGGAAAAAAAAACTACCAAGAGTAAATTTGATGAAGAAAGTACAGCTAGGGAAAGAGGAAAAAATGTGGGAAGAATACAATGCACAAAGGTGACATGTTCTTCCTTTCTTCTGTATTCTATGGTAGAAGTAGTCAATACACACATTTTAAAACAAAATATCAATATTAACAGTGTTAGTTGTGCCAACACTTCTATCATTTACTTTAAAATAGTTAAAAATTTAGTTGAGAAATTCTTCCGAGTAGACACAGATGGTGGTTGCCGGGTATTGGAGAGAGAGTGTGTATGGTACCCCAAATTTCCCTTGAGGCTACCAAGGATCCTGATAAATACTTTTGAAAGAGTTACGCTTTGAGATAAAACCTTACAAGCAAAAATATATATCAATTTCCGCTCATATTCTCTTTCTTGTCGCGTAGCAATCACCCGTACTCATTTTTGAAGTGAGGATTCACACTGTTGCCCCATTTGACGAATGAGGATATTGTATAAACAAAGCATTGGATTAAATGTTTTCTTTGAATATTATATTTATTTAGCACCGCGTCTTACTACCCATTTGAGTTATACGCTTAATTACTAATTACTCTAATGGGTTAGGAATTTGGAAGGTTGAATTTAGAGGAAGTGAACCCACAATTGTGCAGAGGGAGAGTAGAAAACCATTTAGGAAAAACCACCCCCAGTTCGGCAGTCTAGCTCAACATGACTAGCGCGTTAGCTAACTATACCACTGTGGCGGGTTCTTGGAATATTCTTGGCCGAAGTAGACTATGTGCTGTCTGTAAATTTCTGGACACCCTTTATGAGTAGGCTACCTATTTGTTTTATACCTTAATATAAAAATGAATGTGAAACTTAAATGAGCTTGAAATCCCATCTTAATTGATTCAGTGAACAAGCATAAAATTTTATTTCAACTAACGTTGATTTAAATAATCGAAATACTTAACAGAAGGGTGATAAAATCCCCATAATTCCTCAAGAGAACATGAGATAGGTGGGTGGGTTTTAACTTACAATGAGTGACCCCTTGAATAACAAGACATGAAGTAATTAACACTTAATAATTTTAACATGTAATATGTGTATAACCTGAATAGGTAGTAAGACGCGGTGTTAAAAAATAAATACAGAGAAAAAACATGTAATTTTTGAAAGGATAAATGTTTTTGGTGTGTTCCCGAGTAAAAAAAAAAACTGGTGTTCCAAGTGAACCCCTTCGGTGTACACACACTCTCCCTCCTGACAATTTTTATTTAATGGTTTTATATATATATTTAAAACACTTTGGATCATATATATCTATGATCTAAAGAGCGTTAGCTCGCTGGAGGATGGCTCAACAGGGAGATTTTATGTATACTTATTAAATTAGGAATAAAATTGGACCAAGGATTGATCCTTATTGAACCCCAAAGCTTAATAAAACCACCAAAGAATTTTGAGCCTTGTTCATTCTTTATTACCCATTCTTTAATACCTGCATTTTAAGTAACTTTCAAACCACATCATTGCTGACTTTTCTATTTGGAAAAGCTTTAGTTTAATAATTAATATCTGACGATCAACTGTATCGAGTGCTTTAGTCAAATCAATAAACAATTCAACTCCTAAAATTCTTATCAGTTGAATTTTGTTTTATGATCACTAGATCAGTAGCCACCACTTGCCTAAGTTATTAGTCTCTTTCAAGAATCCATATTGCCAAAAAAAAAAAAATTCTGTTTAAGAGCATCCAAAACTTTGAGAGGCTGTATTCCCCCCTAACCCCATACTATTTTTTCTTCTCTAAATATATTCGGCTATCATCCACCACCACTGTCCCCCCTCCACCTCCTCTTTACAGGTGCTAATACTTGCAACTCCTTGACCCT
>CABFWB010000429.1:23994-79819 GCA_902151455.1 Timema bartmani | reverse complement strand
ACACATTAGATTTATCAGAAGGGAAAAGGTATAGGCTTAAATACACCTACCTTTTGTGAATAATTATTGATATTTGAAGCTTTACTTTTCATATCATGCTACTGGTATGAAGAAATAACACTATTGATGGACTCTCAAACTTGCCTTGAGATAAATTCTGTGCTTTTGCTTCTTTCCATGTCACTACAACATCTTTTTGACACTCTTCCACTATTTTTTCTTAATATCGCTTTTTATACGCAAGCAATAAACAAGTCTCCTCTTTTTGAAGAAATTATTTTTGTTTCTGTACAAACACAAGCGATTATTCACGGCCTATGTAAAAGAATGTGCAGTAGGCATTTAAATTATACTCAATCTCAACTATACTTATAAAATAATACCGCTTCGACTGACAGCTGCTATCCAACTAAAAGCACGTGAGGGGGTCAGTAGTTTGGACAAATTTAAACAAGTGCCATAAGTATAAACATATCACTGTAATGCGCATGAAAATATGTGTTTTCGACTGTGCTTGGCATTCATCGTCTCGGGCAGACAATGACACCTAAGCGAATTCGAAATATTGATAAACAAAAAGTGCTAAACTTGCAATTTCAACGCCACAGATATTCGGAAGTTATCCATAAGTATGTTTATCAAAGGTGAAAACATGAACAATATTGTTTTTCAACATTAGAATTTTAGTTTAAGACCTTTGTTAAGTAACACTTTGATGTACCCCACCCTCCCCCCATGTAGAGTTCACCCCTCCCTCCCCCTCAAAAGTTACGTGGTTTATGGACGACCCCTAAGTTGTGATAATAACTTGATTTATCAGAATAAAACGAAATATTACAAACCCATGTATAATAAACAGTTTTCCAAGTAATTTTAGTGCATAAAGCTATACAAATAAGCACAATTTAATATATTTCAAGCATAAAACAACTAACAAAAAATATTCTAACTTTGATTCAATTTCAAGAATACTATAAATACAATTCAAGTTTGCTTTGAATTGAAAAAGTAGACTTCACACACCCTAGAATTTCTAATACATTAAGTTAAAAATTGATAAAAATAAACTAAGAAGAGTAATTTTAATGAAGGAAGCCCATCGAGGGAAAGAGGAAAAATGTGGGAAGAATCCAGTGCACAATGGTGACGTTTTCTTCCTTTTTTCTGTCTTCTAAGGTAGAAGTAGTCACACACATTTAAACACAAATAGTGTGTGTGTGTGTGTATGTATGTATGTGTGTGTGTGTGTGTGTATATATATATATATATATATATATATACATATATACTTGTGTGTGTATGTGTGTGTGTGTGTATATATATATACATACATATATACACACACACACACACACACACAAACTAATAGCCGAGCGAGTATGACATCAAAGGCTTCGGTAGGAAATTCAGTTAAGTTTATATAATATTTTAGGATGTTAAATTTAATTCCTCTCTACCTTAATTCCCTTGATTAATATTGGTACTCTATTTTGAAAGTATCAAGAATCAATCTTAATATCTTATTTTCAGTACCTTAATTCTTAACTGTAAAATCTCAAGTAATTGAGTCTATTATTTAAACAACAAAATTGCAATTATTAGAATCAGGACTGTGGAGTCGGTATGCCATGCCTTTGACTCTGATTTGAGTCTCCATTTGGCCTCCACATTTATTTATTTTTGCACCGTGTTTTACTACCCATTAGGGCTACACTCCTATGTACAAATTACACTAAAGGGTTAGTGATGAGAAAGGTTGGGGAAGTGTACCCACATTTATGTGGAGAGAGAGAGTGAGTGGCAAACCATTTAGGAAAAACTACCATCAGTACTCGACCAGGATCGAATTCCGTTCTCCCAGTCATTGGCAGTCTATTCTATTGTGAGAGTAGCGTCTTAGACTATGCGGCCACCGAAGTGGATTCCTTATTGTTTTAAACATCCCTATTAATAAGACATGTATAAAACATTTTAACTCTTGCACTCGTCAATACACGGGCAAATGTGTAAGCCTTGATTTTTATAATTTCTTGGTTAAGAGAAAGTCAGGACTTTATTCCCAGCCGGGTGTACTTAGGTTTTTATTTTTCTCCACACTATCCCCATGCAAATACATGTACATCTCTTCTCACACTATACCTTCCTCATCCTTACGCTATTAGTGTAAATAAGATGTGGAACACAAGACTCGATTTGAAAAAGGCTGATCAGAATCATTCTCGAAAGCTGCAAATGTATAACCCTTCCTCCCGCTCTTGTTTTGTTAGATCTTGGTGTGGAAGACCAACTTTGATAAAGAAGACCTGTTGAAAGAGTTTCCTCGAAAAGCTGAAACTAAATTTGGGTCATCACCAAACTCAGACTCCCCACTCGTGTTAAACGCCGACAGTGCGTCTCCCGCCTCCGACTCGGGATCTTCGGACATTCAGGAGGTAAGAATAATTTCTCTACTCTGCAAGTTGCTCCTTTTTTATCTTAATTTTTAGAGTATGTAGAACAGGGTGTGTCAAACTTGTTTGATCATAGGGGCCACATTGAAAACTAAAAATACAGAGAGGGCCACATTAAAAAAAAGTCATTAAAATGTCACAATCATAAGTAAAGAAAACTCATTTTAGTACCTTATTTTTATTTTTGGTTGCATAAAATATTAGAACTCATCCTTTATTTTTTCTAAGAAACTTAAAAACCCTTTTATTTTCAACAATGGTGTTAATGTTGGGCTTTATATTTTGTGCTATAGTCACTTTCATAATTGATGACAAATGAGTATCAACAATTTTTGGAAATTGATCCCTAGAGAGGAAAGAATAAAAATTTGTTACACCAACCTCACAACACTTTTGAGTATTTCAATTAATTCCATTGACCATAACAAATTTAAGCTCATAGCTATTATTATTTATAATGGTAATGGAAATGGTCATGAACAGTGTGTCTGGAAAACTCGGGGAGGAAATAATGAAAGCCATGATGTTTGCTTAAATGACTTTATGGTATGGGGGAGAAAGAAGAGGAAGTACAGGAACAATTACAAGAATGGAATGAGGAAGTGAAGAAGTGTGAAATGAAATTTAGCACGGCCAAGTGTGAAATGATGGTAATGACAGGGAAGAGGGTAAAGCCTAATAAAGCTATAAAGTTGGACAGAGTAGAGCTGAGAAAAGTACAGAACGTAAAATATCGATGAAGCATGATTGAGCTGAAAGGTGGAAATAGAGAGGAGTTAATGAGAAGAAGACAGCAGGGAGAGTTGTTCTATAGGTGTGTAAGAAACATGCTATGGAGAAGAGAAGTGTCCTTGAAGTGTAAGGAAGTGTTGTACAGGGTATACTTTGTACCCATTGTCACATAAGCAGCAGAAACATGGACAGTGAATGTAAGAGAGACTAGGAAATTGGAGTGCATGGGAATGAAGTTTGTGAGGAGCATGTTACCTGTTCATGAGGAGAAACAAGATTAGGAATTAAGCTATCTGGGAAGGGGTGGGGGTACAGGGAGTACATGAGATAGTAGAGGAAGTAAGGCTGAGATGGTATGGGCATGTAATGAGGATGGAAAAAGAAAGGATTTCAAAGAAAATGTTTAAAATGTATGTAGGAAAAAGACGAGGGAGGCCAAGAAAGAGAAGAAAGGAGCAGATAGCAAAGAGTGTTCAAGTGAGAGGAGAAGAATGAAATAAATGAAAGGAGGATGCACGATGGAAGGATAAACTGACCCGGCCACAGGCTGAAAACAGTTGATGAATGATTAAAATTGTTATATCAAGTCATGGTCTTTATAATTGTACCAGAGATGGTTTTTTGAACTTTTTATGAATCTCTAATACCATAGGTTTCGAGCATCACATCTCAACTTATTTATTTTTATATACATAAACCTCATTTATATGTTTTTGTTGCCAACCTTTTTTTATTCAATGTTTTCTATTCATTAAAAATAACTGTCTTGTAATTATTTATGAGCGGTACGCACATTTGAATAAAACATCATACTGTAATTGTTTTAGCATCTTTTTATTTGCAACATGATATATAAAAAAACAAAAAAAAATGTAACAATATCTTTAAACATGATTATAATTTAAAAAAATTCATAATATGCATGTTAATAATTACTAAAGTAAAGATGTGGAGATGGCGTATAATGGTGTGGATAGAAATAGTATCTGGCTCTGAAACTTGGACATGGATGAAGAGAGATTTAAGTAGATTTCAGGTTCCCAAGAGACATTTAGAATGTATCAAGAAGAGACAGGATAAGGAATGAAATAATTAGGGATGGTTTTAAAGTTATATCATTAGAAGAGACACTGAAGAGGAAAAGGTTGCTGTGGTCACATCATGTGATAAGAATAGAGGAGGACAAAATGCCTAAGAAAGCCTTACAGAACAAAGAGACGGTTAGAAGACCGCGGACAAGATGGATGGACCAAGCCCAGGACATATAAATTAAAGGAGCGGACTGGAGACGCGTGGCTGTGGGAGAAGTTTGGAGAAATCGACAGGAATGGAAGAGGATGTGCTAGACGACCCTCAGAGGTGGAAACATCAAATGATTTATGACGACAATGATGAGAAATAGTCTGGAAAGCAATGGAGTAGGCAGGAGTGGAAAGAGGAGTTGTAATGAGGCTAAAGAGTTATGTTAAGACTTAGAAGGGATGGACGGAGTTGTCCCTAATAAAAAAGAGAGTTGAGCAGGAGGTGCTTTCTCATCACTACTTTTTGAAATGCTAATGAATAGGTTAGCAAGGAAATTTGTGAAGGAAAGAATGAAGGCTGTTTGCTGTTGACTTGTTAGTATGAGGGGAGTATGAGTTCGTAAAAACCGGTTTCGTGACATATTGATGAATAATAATGCCTTTTGCAATAAAAAGAACAACCCAAATCAAACATTACATTATTGCCACTGGATAGAGAATAGGAAATGACTGGCTCTTGAAGAAAATTGATCGTTATTTCCCAATATCCTGACCTAGGTTTCATTCTTTTAGAACTCGTCAGGAAAAAGTAATTGATTTTTTTTTTTTTAGAAAGTTGTGTTATGTGCTTCACACCTCCTCCTGATGAGTTCTGATAGAATGAAACCTAGGTCGGGGGATTGGGTAGTAACAGTAAATTTTCTTCAAGAGGCAGCCATTACCTCTTTTTCCAGTGACAGTAGTGTAAAGTGCGAACCGTATTCTTCTTTTCATTGGAAAAGCCATATTGTGGTTGTTCCCTTTTATTTTTTTTAATTTCTATCCACCTTTCTTCAACCTTCTTCCATACAAAACAATAAATTAAGTAATTTATCATCATAAGACGTTTACATATTTTTTAGCAGTAAACTTTGTGTCATTCCTTAATCTTAGGGTGTTAACCTAGATGGATAGTATGAGGAACAACCCCAAGTGGGAACAATTGAGATTACTTTTCATTATTATCCTAATTAAATTATAACTTTTATGAGACGAGATCATTCTATTAATAATATATTTATTTAGCAAAATCACTAGGTTGTATCACTGCATTCACCCTCTCATACTTCAGATAAAAAGTGAAGTAAAAACACTAAAATATATTGATGATACATGTCATCTTCTTCGGCTGGTAGTAGATGAAAGTTCTTGTTTTAATAAATATTGTAAATATCTTAATGAAGGAATGGTTCACTAACCCATTCACTGATGTGCGTATAGCACACCTATTTGTGAGAGCCCGGCAGCTATTTTTACCCAACAAATATTTTCGCTACATATTACACTATTCAAGGTCAAAGTATAGCATTGAAATGGTGGCTCCATCTATCAGCTTCAATATGAAGTATTCAGATTAGCTAAAAGTACATTGGGTCATTGATAGGCAGTATTACCATAACTTATTGCAATGAAACGTTGATTCAAGCCTGCGCCAGAGAACGGAATAAGCTGTGTTGAAGGGCAATGCACTAAAGGATGACTTAGAACTATTTTAGTTCCACAACTTAATTTCACTTCCTGGGTCAGATGCCATAATAGGGACGTAATGAATCAAATAGTTACCAATACAGGTCAACCTTTTTCATGGATCCTATTTGAAAATAACCAAATTTACAAGGACGAGTGTAAAACATTGAACCTTAGTTCAAATCACAGTCGCTGGTATTAATTGATATAGTTGAAATATAACACTTTGACATGTAAATTGAACCTAGGATCTTTGATTTAGCTATGATGAGTGATAGATAACCATGAGAATGAACTGATCCTGTATAGCTCTGGTAGAGCGTTGCCACACTAACCCAAAGCTCCTAGGTTCAATTCTTGTGTCCAGGCATCATTTTTAAACTATCTTAAATGAATCTGTGTGAATGGAAATCCCCCTTATCATTTTTCAATTTTAAATATATATTAAATTGTTGGATCACTTTGTCGCTTGTTTGTTTGAAATAGAGAGGGGCTCTTCATATTCTCTTACACATTAAATCTTTGAATATATTCAAGGATTTTGAAAAATATAATATTACAGATTCAAAAGAGATAATTGTATTATATTTGGAAGAAGGTATAGGAAAGGTAGATAGAAACATATAAAAGGGACGAACACAATATGGCTTTTACAATGAAAAGAACACAGTTCACACTTTAAATTGCTGTCGTTGAACAGAGAGGTAATGGTTGCTTCTTACACAAAATCTATCATCACCGCCCAATCCCCCAGGTTTGGCGATGACGATCGATTTTCTTTAAGAGGCAACCATTACCTCTTTGTCCAATGTCAGCAATGTAAATTGTGAACTCTGTTCTTCTTTTCATTGTAAAAGCCATATTGTGTTCGTCCCTTTTATATGTTTCTATTCACCTTTCCTATACCTTCTTCCAAATTTAATACAATTACCTCATAAATTGAAAAGCGGTTTTCCTAAAAGAGAGTAGATCTTTATTTATCCAAATTTTGCATTTGAATGATTTTTTTTTAAGAGCTATAACAATGCTTGACCTGGTCTAGTGGTCAGGGTTCCTGGCTACAGATCCAGAGGTTCCAGTTTCGATCCCCGGCACTTTCAGAATCTTTCTGTGAAGCATTGGGTCCAGAACAGGGTCAAACTTAGTCGTGTGACGACAAACGAGGAGCTACTTGAATAAAGAAGTAGCAGCTCTGGTTTAAAAAACTGAAATTAACAGCTGGAGGATTAGTAGTGCTGACCACATGACACCCCCCATCCATAAATGTTGGCACTATTATTCCTAATGGCGGCAGCCTCTCGGTTGGTATAGTTTGATTGCGGGCTCATGCTGTTGTGTGTAACTATGCTTACTAGGTAGGGGTAAAGCCACACATAAATCACAAACCTAACAACCAGACCTCATACCATTGATTTATCATATATCCTACCAATTGGTGTGGGGAAGTTTGCCTCCTAAGCTTGTCATGCTTTCTAAGATGCAGGCAAACCTGAGATTTGTATGTTTGACCCATCTCTAGCTTACAATCAATATAAAACATGGTTAGAGGTGTGCGAAGTCCATTTTTTCAATTCAACTTCGGATAATATTAATAATTCATGGAAACATGTCATTAAAAAATGTATTGCAAACATGGCTATCATATTTTATCATAAATTGATTTAAAAAAAATTGTCACAACATGTAATTCAATTATTTTAATTATTGTATGTACATACAGCACAAAATGACAAAAATTGACCATAAATGTGCATTTTAACTTAAATTAGTGAGGTTTCATAGTTGTTGAATCTGGAATTTTACTTTAGAATCTGACAAATATTCAAAATGAAATTGAAGTTTTCAAAGTTTCGCACACCCCTGAACATTATTTAAACCCTTGCCGAGAATAACTTATGAATAATTTGATGTGTAAAACAACATGTCTTGAACTTGTCACTATCATGCTAAAGAAAACATATAACAACATGTACACTAGTTTCATATGCAGCTCTTGATGTGCCCCCTTAGGCCCTCAACGGCGAGTTCCATGGACTGCAAGTCAATGGCGATAGGAACGGTCGCGGGCCTGTGGCAGAAGAGAATGAACACTTGACAGATGATTCAGAAGAAAATCAGGACTCTAATATTGTCAGCACCAGGAACTATTTCAACCGCGCCCGTGTGAATGTTTCCGGGGCGCAGGGTGACCTACAAGCATACCCCGTTCAGAGATCTATAGATAACTTGTGTGCACAGGTGGAGGCGCTCACCAAGACAGTCACTCTCATGGAGCAAAAGATCTCTATTCTAGAGAATAAACTGAAGAACATTTTAACATTAAAAAACTTGTAATGGGTCCTGCCCTGTTAAATATGAACGGTTAATTAACATGTGTGTGTATTTATTTTCAAGATGTCCTCAAATCAAGTGATTTAGGTAACTGATTAAACTGTTTGTGAATACAAAATTGATAAAACAGAAATATTCATTGGATTAAATTAATTGTTTTGAATTTAATTGCTTCAGGTGGTAATCATAAGCCTAGGTTATTATTGGTGATCTTCTAAACCAACTGTGGGATCAAAGATGTTCATTTATGGCTAGCTACTTTCGATCACCCAAACAAGTCTAAAATGGTTGATCAATATTAAAATATGTATACACACTATGTAAACTTACGCGATATTATGGGTTTTTTTCATCATGCGAGTTTGAATTAGTTTTTTTAGATGTAATATATCTATACTTTCATACCAAGTATTGTTAAGTGGATTTTTATTTATTTATCAAGAAATGTCTAAATGAAAGCTAGCCAAATAACCATGAACCAACAGAAAATTGTATATTTAACCTGCTTCGTTTTTTTTTATTAATATTTGTCCCGGTGTTTTTATTTATGTCCTTGATTTTATTTTATTATTATAAATAAGTTGCTGCAAAAGTTATTTTTACTTACAATTATAATTGATGTATACATTTTTCGATGAAATTTTAAATTAATGTATTTGTCAGTTAGAAATATGAATTTAGGTTATGTTTTACAGCAATTAATTTTAAGCTGCATAAGCTTTTTGTGTTTTGAATATATTTGTAAGTGTGGTTGGTTTAGTAATTTATTTTTTATAAAATATATCTTTCATAAAATAAAAAATTATACTTTTTTATTTAATTAAAATTATATATAAATCTAAGTACCCCTTCAGGTTATACACATATGCTAATGGAATAGGAATGAGGAAGGTAGAAGTTTACAGGAAATGTACCCGAATTTACATTAAGGTAGAGGGAAATTATATAGGAAAAACCACTGGACCAAAATTCAACACAATATGATGTGTGCGCGAAGCTTCAAAATGTTGACTTGGCTTTGAAAAGAATTTCGACTCCAACAAATATAAAGCTTTTCTAATAAAAATATTGACAGCTAACATAATCAATTCATGGTAAATTACAGCCATTCTGAGTTATGTACATTACAAATTAATATTCATGTGGAAAAAAAAAATATATTGCAACTTAGCTCAATTAACTTGATTTTTCAGAATAAAACAAAATATTACAAATAATTGTGCCACATCATATTTTTTTCAACCATAAAACAACAAAAAATATTCAAACTTTGATTTGGCTTCCAGAATATTTCATAAATTCGATTTGAGTTGGCTCCGAACTCAAAAAATTGACTTCATACATCCGTTACTGGCCTTTCTGTACAATGGGTAAGCTAAGTAAGGAATTGTAATAATTTCATTTAAAAAAGGCCATGACAAATATTTTTAAAAATCAATTTGTCAGATCTAGGCATGAGCCCCAATAAAGAATAATAAACAACCAGGGACTCTCATAATACATGTTTATCCTCCATAACAGTGAATCTTTACTTAAATATGCTCGTGCTCGTTTTCTTTGAACCTTGAGTCAATGTGATCAGGTTTGCCAGATTTGCGCTATTTCCGGTGTTAATCTGATAGATAGAGAAGGAGTGTATTATGTCACTAGAACCAGATCATTCCACTATTATAGAATAGTACATGCAGATTAAAATCATAAAAATGATGAAATAGTTGTGTTTGAATTCAACACAATTAAATTTGAAAGTCAAATAATTTAACTTATTATTGAAATTAACATTGATCTGTTATCAAAATAAAATCAACAATTTCATCGTAATATTTCGGCTAACTCATTTGTTTGAATTTTATTTATTCTTATTATTTTACTTGAGCATAGGAAATTAGGAACCCTTGTTATAATATACTAATTTTTATGATCATATTTTAATAAAAGTATGCAATTAGAAATATTTTCCTTTTAAAAAGTATATTAAGAATCTATTGAAGCTATTACGCAAAGATTTAAAGTTGAAAATCTTGGAAGTCCTACATCAAGTCTGCCACTACCTTGCTACTAAAATAATCCAGGTTCTTCTGAAGGAAATCCCAGACAACTTAGATTTAAGTATAGAGGAATCAACTTTATTTTATTATAAAATTGTATAGTTTGAAGTAATGTAGAGCCCCGTAAAAATGGCGAGACACGATAAAACGAAAAGTGCCATACAAAGATTAAATCAAATACTTTTTCCTTTGATAGTGTTTAGATATGATTTACAATGTTTTTGAAAAGTGAAATAAAACGAAATTGTCTTGTTACACGAAATCCTCCTATAAAACAAAATAACTGTTTTTACAACAAAAAATCTTTAAATAAACACAAAATTAAGAAGAAATTAAGCAGAAATTTTGACCATACTCTATTTTGTTGTAGTGTAAGCTAACTTTAGGCTAGAAAATTGTGAAATATGCAGACAAACTTGAAAAAAAAATTTAAAGCAAATATATAAGGTTTCAATAATAAATTTTAATTTTTTATACATTGTCTCAATATGTAAATAATACTTAAAACATTTCAGATAACATGTAATTTTGAATAAACACGAAATAACACCGAAAAGTGAGATTTAAAAAACTAAATTTAACTAAAAATAAAACCATTTTTACAGTACTCTAGTAAATGGTGTAAATGATTTTAGGTTGATCTGGAAATATATGCAGTCATGATTTCAACCAAATGTGTGGGGTTTGTTTGAGGCGGGGGGAAACAGGTTCGAATAAGAATCAATCTCTTTTGAGGTAATGTTCGTGCCCTTGGTATTCCTGAAGTCACACACGGTGGTACTAAATCCCAAAGTAAAATTTTCAGTCGTCAAAATAGTCCTCTGTTCATATTCCTGGCTGGGGAATATTCTGGGAGAAACCAACCAACCTTTTGTTCCATGCAAAAAGGCCTATTAAAACTGTAGTTAAACATCACATATTCATAAATATTCCAGTATTTTTATTAGGTGTTTTGTAGGGATGGACGGTCATGACACTTCTATCATGAGAAAGGAAATGAGTTAAAATATCTGGGTGCAAATGATAAATTATTATTGTAATGCTTTAGAATAATTTTAGATCAAAAGTGTATACTAATTTTTAAATTAATATGATAAGACTTCAGGGTTGCCACTAATTTATAACATTGAAATTTCCTGACATTTCCAGGTTTTCCAGACAGTAATATAACAGTTCCAACAACGCAATATAAAGTGGCAGGAATGAGAAGGTAGCTTAGAATAGATACACATACATTAGCATGGAGAGAGTGGGTAAACCACCCAAGTGCACCTAACTGGGATTCAAACCTCAACCTTCCTGTCATTACATAATTAATGATAACCACGTTTACTAAAGAAAGAAAAAAACTTAAGGGCCTGGGCCCATCATGAACGAATAAATCTATTTTTTACTTGTTTATTTGAAGCTTGTTTCTGGAGTATGGATGCACTGCTTTGCACACATTTACACAAAACATTTTATTTCTAGTTGTAAATAGTGGGTGGTTGAGAGGCAACGCTTTGGACTTCAAAACAAATACTGTACGCATGTCATTTTATTATTGAGAAACACTAAAATAAATCTGTATCTGAGCATGCGCAAAGGGTCACTAAACTGAAAAAGCAAATTCGCAACGCTTTTGATGTGTTAAGTAAACAATTTAGCTATAATGCTGCAATATAATAATTAATTAAAACATTATTTTAAAAAAATTAAGTTACAAATGATATAGAAAATAATGATAAAGCACCTTTTGTCACTATTTTGGAACTCGGAATACAAAAGATCAAATACCCACGTGTGTATTACGTGCCATATTGAAGGCTGTGCAGACGCTTTCTCACAAATATAACGGTGACCACGGTGCATACGCTGATGTTTACACATATGCAGATGTTCTTGGATTACATAATGCCACAATATAGCAATAGCCTTCACTGTGAAGTTCACAAATTACAATCGCAATTTTAATTTCTTACTAAGAAAAACATTTATGTAAAAATAGGTTGTTAGCAAAATAGTTTAACACTTTCGAGAATTTAACTTTATATTTTAAAATTCCAGTCATTTTTTAGGAAATTTGAGAAATTCCCTGATTTTTCTAGGTCAAACCAAATTCCCTGGCATTTCCCTGTTTTTTAGACGGGTGGCAGCCCTGGACTTGTAAAAGCTATAACATTATTAAATGTAATATAATGCATAAAGTGAGGATTCCAAGAGGGATGGTGAAAGACCCGGGGAAAGATGGCTGAAGAGGAGTGGAGGACAGAAGTAAATGGAGAGACTTGTGTTTGAGACAGACCCCGCCAGGGCAAGAAACTGCATGATGATGAATACTATAATAATATAGATAAGAGTGTACACTAGAACTTTTTATAAATCGAATAGCAAAATTTTGAGCGAACATCGAATAATTGATTTGATTACATTTTCGATGGAAATTATTTTAATTAGTAAATTACTTTAGAAAATTGTGTTTTATATTTAACAAACATAATTTTTTACACCACTTAAATATTGTGTATATTTGAAACCCTTTAAATGTTATCCAGGTTTGACACCCTGTAAAGGTTTTTAATTTAACACCCCTCTAAACCTCTACTCCCTGTCTGGCTCACTAACAGACAGGCTGATCGCTCATAAATGGTTAACCTTGGCAAGCTACTTCCTCCCCCACCCCTCATTTCTGCACCCCTAAAGCTAGTAGAATATATCTCTGTCCTTTTCTAAATATTTCAAGATCTCTAGCTTGCTGAACCTAACAAATAAACTGTTGATATACAGAGTAGAATAAGTCACGTTCCTCCCAACTTGTTTGTCTCTTTACAAGCATCAAAATGCATTTAACTCCCAATTATCCACGGTAATAGAGGGGACGAGTGCCACGGGTAGCCCAAAACGGCGGATAACACATATATTTAGTAAAACAAGAAACTGTAGCACGTTAAATTCAAACTAGTAGGCCTACTCACCTATCATGAATGCGTTGATGAACACATCATTATATTTCACAAATAACTTTAAAACGTCTGTATTAGTATTCTGCTTCATTGCAGCTGTTTCCTTTTTCCTTATCTCGCTATGTATTTACTTAACATCAGCTTGTAAGATAGGAGCACATCATCTTCCTGTTCTAGATAACTAAGCAGGTCATGAATCCATTCTAATGCAGTCCCCCTTGCATAAACTTTTTACCTCTCTGAACATTATCTCTTTTTTAGGGATGTCTTAGTACTGTTCTCTATCAATGCGGCGTTTCTCAAAAACGTATCCCCTGCTGTTAGCGGCGCCACGGTTAAGCCACAAAGCGGATAATCAGGAGTTTACTGTACTAGGAATAAGACTGTCTACAAAACAGATGAACAGTGATGTGTCGGCAGTAACTGCTAAAACATGAAACACACTTTTGTTTCCAGCCCGAAACCTTTCGGGAAATAGCCAATCCTACCTGACTTACTGGAATGTATAAATTTCTGATGATCTTTTCCCCGGGTGTTTGGGATCCTATCCACCCCAAAATTTTTTAAATGAAATTTCCTGCATCTTCCAAATACAAAAAATTACCTGTGTTTTACCGGTGCATAGCAACCCAACATAGGCTTACTAAGTATTAAATATAGTTGAAATATGACACCTCGACACAAGAATAGGAAATGGGGATTTGAATTATTTAATAATTTACCTTTAAAAATTGAGAGAATGATGCTGCAAAGTCATGTGAAGGTTCCTGTTTGTGTAGTACCGTAGATTATTGTTCCCGTTGCCAAACACTTGATGGTAAAAGTCTCTGTTCTCGGTGATAAAGATAGGCATCGTCATGGTGGTCTTCTCTTGGTGCTCGGAGGAACTGGCTTTTAAAACCTGCGCCGCCCATTTTTCTTCTGGTTTCACAAGTCTTGCTAAACTCTGTGTTCAAATTAATTTACTATTTACTCATTGCTACGTCAAACAATAGTTTGATCTTTAACATATTTTCAAAAATTGGTCTAGTCTTCTTAGGGTCTTGTATTAAGATACAAATACAGTTTCAACATAACATGTCTTTAAGAAACATTTTTAAAAATACAGTAAAACCTTGGATTGCGAGTAACTTGGTTTGCGAGTGTTTTGTAAGACGAGCAAAAATTTTCAATAAATTTTAACTTGATAAACGAGCGATATCTTGCAATACGAGTAGTACTACGGTTACGCTTTGTCTGCCGAGCAGTGTCATTGGATAGGTTCTTTGTTAAAGTCGCACAAAAAGAAAAATATTCCAGTAATCCAACATATAGCGGTGATTCCGTTAGTGACAGTGAAAGTCGACCTAAACTATAACCCACCTCTTTCTCTCCTCTCTCTCGTCCACCTCACACTAGCCACCATTAAATTTAATTAATAAATTTGATTATAGTACAGTTACATTTAAATAACGAAAATAAAAAAGGTATTAATCATTTTTAGATAAAATATTTTTGGGTTGTGGGACAAATCATCTGAGTTTCCATTATTTCTTATGGGGGAAATTCACTTTGATATACAAGTGCTTTGTATTACGAACACGTTTACGAAACGAGTTATGCTCGCAATCCAAGGTTTTACTGTATACAGAAATGGTTAGGATTTAATACTCAAATTTGAATCTTAGAAAACACTTTCTTAAGTTGATAGAGGAAATATAAATACCATATATTTTACCTGAATTTAAGACAACATCTCAAAAAATGTTTAGGTTCGTTGGAAAAATCACATTAATCCACATCAGATCTATTAATTGAGGAATTGAATTGCTGTGGAGACAAAATATTTAACACAATGTAGGGATCAATATATTTTACTATGTCGGGACTCTTAGCTAAGTAGATATACACGCTACCGACTGAGCTAAGGAGTCTCAACAAGAAAAACTTAACAACCAAACCCCAAACCATTAATTTAACACTTAATTTAATGTATAAATGCTATAATGATTGTTGACATTTAGTTACTATTTATATTTTCTATCATTATGTTATATCCCTATTTCCTCTTACGCTCAAAATTTTTTTGAAAATTCATATTCAAATTCAAGATAAAATTCATATTCAAATTCATAAAATTCATATTCAAATTCAAGATTTGGGTTTCGAAGATAAAATAAAGATTTGGATTCATCTAAGGATGTGCAAAACTTTGACTTGGCTTCGAAACAAACACCAGCTTTGACTTCGCTTTGAGAAAAATACCGGCTTCGAAGCTCCACCATTAAAAGTATTGACAGCTAAAATACTCAATTTAGGTTCAATTATTGTCATTCTGAGCTGTTATGTACATTACAAATTAAGATTCACATGGAAAAAATTGAATTGCATGCTGTGTTAATAGCTTGATTTATCAAATTGAAACTAAATATTACGAACAATTACTGTGCAATAAAACATTTTATAAGTAATTTAAATAGCCACAGTACAATATTTTTTCAAGTGTAAATCAACTAACAAAAAATATTCAAACTTCATTTGGCTTCGAGAATATTTCATAAATTCGATTCGAGTTTGCTTTGAATCGAAACAGTGGACTTCGCACAACCCTAGATTCAACCCATTTCTAATTATAGCCAATAATATTCCGCAAATACCTGGCGTAAGTTTTGTCGACGAGTGAAGTGGAGGAACTTGTAAAGGGCTCCAAAAGGCAAACATAGGATCGGCAGCGCTGCCAGCAGGTTGGCGCATAGTCTGGCATCCTCAGGATACGAACTAGCGTTGGTAGAGGTGCCCAGGTGGTACAAGCTGCTCGCCAGTAGCACCTGATCAAATCAACGGAAGTCCAAACTTTATATCTCCACTGAAGTGCAAATTAAGAGCTAAAATGTTATTTGTTACAGGCAGAGATTAAAAACTTGAGGAACTTTGTTTTGAATCCCAGTTGGGTAAGAAGTGAAATATAATTACTTTAGAATTCATTTTGGTTGCTAATGAGTACACTGAGTAACTTATTCCTAAGTCAACAACCTGGAGGTTGGTTTGATGTATTTTCTACCCACCCGGAGCTGGGCAAACACTCAGCCCTTTGGCTGGTTAGTGCTGCCTGCACCATCTGGTAGAGATCCAATGCACTAGAAAAGTTCAGAAAATATGATGGTTCCCAGTTGCCTTCCACATCGAATTTCTATGAGCGAGCATGAAAGGGCCTACCAATTTTGCCGGGAAAGGTGTTTTCACATACCTTCTTGGGTTCTTTCACATTCTACAACCAACATGGGCCAATGGTCTTTTCTTCCTCTTTGAAGGAAACTGTACTATGGATTTTTATCACTAAAGAAAAATCTGTCGACCTTGGCTGGGTTCGAACCCATGAATATCTGGTCCTTAGGGGAGCACTTTACCCCAAAACCACCGAGATTGACACTGAGTGACTATGAACATTAAATTTAAGATCTATGGTTCATTCTTGGTCAGGAACTGCAACCGGAGAGCCACGAATGGTTTTGTGTCTGCTATAATGAGGAGGTCCCAGGCTTCAACAATATAGGCGTGTTAAGTAATTTTTTGTCAAGTTTGAAAATTTATAGTTTTCAAAAACTAGACAATTGCTCGCCGCTAGTGAGTGGAATATTCTCAAGAAAAAGTTTCTAGCTTATCATAACAAGAATTTGTGTGTGCCAATATTAACCCTTTAATTTAATTTCATAATTCGACTAAACATATTATAACCAAACCAGTAGCGTGTTGGGAGCAAAAGCCCCATTGTAAGGAATGCTGATTATCAGATAAGTCTTTAGTAAGTAACATTTTTCTTGTATAAATATTAGAGTTACGTTTTCTACAGGAAACCAACATAGAGTATCTTTTTAGCGGGGTGTCCAGTGGCATTGAAAATAGATAAATATCAGGGAATTGTATCAAATTTCTGGAATTTTTACCTATTCATACAAAAATATGCAACTTTTATTTAAAATAGTTAAAATAGAGCATAGTTATCTCAATTCTCGAAATAAACAAGTGAGTTGTCATATTTCCATCACTCTAAAGCATATTTTTAGCCAAAGTTGAGTCAAGGTTATGCACGTGGGCACAAATTCATTACTTTTTATAAGAAGAAGAAACAAAAAAAAAAAGTCTCACAACAAATTTAAATTATACTGGCGTAAGGCGATCTTTTAATGGCTCAACATGATATCACTGAAATACAACTTAGATAGTACTACCCGTTAATTTAAAAGCTAAAATTGAATAAATTTACTTTTTTTTTTTAAATCCCTAAGTTTGATGGCCGCATGTTCTAACATATTGCAGTAGACTAGACTGCCGATGACAGGGAGATTGAGGTTCAAATCCCAGTCGGGTGTACTGAGGGTGGTTTATATAAAATTGTTTTCCCCTCTCCCTCCACAGAAATGTGGGTACACTTCCTATAAATATAGCCCTCCTGATTCCTAAAACCATCAGTGTAATGAGCACATAAAAGTATAAGCCGAACGAGTAGTAAGACGCGGTGCTAAAAAAAATGCCAATAATTTTACTAAAGGAAAAAAAAAAGATGGTTCTGGAACAAATATTTTCCAGTACTATCTACTACATTTACCATGAGCAGTACAGGTACGATTTAAAAAAAAATGCCAATAATTTTACTAAAGGAAAAAAAAAAGATAGTTCTGGAACAAATATTTTCCAGTACTATCTACTACATTTACCATGAGCAGTACAGGTACGATGGAGGTGAAGAGGACAGTCATGTGACAGATGACAGAGTCTTGCAGCCGGGCTTGTGTGGGGGACGCGAGATCCACGATGAAGCGTTGGTGACCGTAGCAATATATCACCACAAGGGATGTGCAAAGAGCGTGCAGTAACAGCGGCCAGCTCACAGAGTAGTGGGTCAACAGAAGGTAATAGTGCAGACCAGACTGTAACAAGGTAGGATTATAGCAACCAGTGGGAACCTCCTCAAAGGAGCAAATACTTCTCATGATGACAGGGATCCCAACATATGCAAAGTTTCTCTAGTTTTTATCATTCCTTTATGAATCCAATTTTTTCAATTTCAGATCAAATTCAAATTTTTGCATACTAATTTAAGCCCAAATAAAATATTTTATAATGAAATGTTATAAAATGCTAATCAAATCATAGGCTAAATTTATTTTTAAATGTCTTCCAATTAATTAATAACTAGATTTTAAATATTGCGTTATTCACAAGTGTATACATTCAAGTCAAATAAAGTTTCTATACTATCCTTCTTTAAAAAGTTAAATTATAAAAATGTTTTAGAGTCAAATCAAAATTTTGGATCAAATAAAATCTTATCCAGATTCGGATTCAAAATCTCAAAGCTTCGCACAGGATTATTTTTTATGTATCATGAATATAGAATAGAACCTTATTATTCTTATTATTTTGAACTAATTGGGACCTAAGCTTGTTCAGATTAGTGAAAAGTCATATAAAGCAGGAGCATATGTAAGGGTCGGGAAGGAGGGAAGATATTTTATTTTCACTAATCTTAAATTACAGTTGAATGAGTTTTATAAAATTTACATTCATAAACAGTAAAATACAGTAAGTCAAACAGGGTGATCAGACGTTCTCCTTTTCCCGGACATATTCTATATTTACACCCAGTGTCAGGGAGGAATTTTCATTTTGACAAAATAAATAAATTAGTCAGTTTTAGTGTGATTTTCAAAGTGATCTCACATTTATAGATTCTGCCCTCAGATGGTATTTAAGAAAACACTAAAAGTCTTTTTGCGTTTTCATCGGCAAACTTGCCACACGGTAGTCACATGAGAAAATTTGTGATTTTTATTATTACAATAAAATGTAATATGGTTATCAAGAAAATACAGGAAGTGAATTTGAACAAGTAGATTTTGACGTGAACTAGCTACCTGTGAAGTGAGAGGTAGTCCCGCTATGAAGAGGAATGAGCACACAGCAGCCGTCACCAAAGACCTGTTACTGCGTAGTCGAGGAAACACATCCAGGAGGGATGACACAATAGTTAGAATGGTGCCCAATAGAGTGCTTAACCCTAAGAACAATACAAGGTTTATATTATAAGAGGTACATAAATAAATTACACTTTTAATTCCCACCTATTCCCAAGGGAATCATAAATTATGCAGTAATTACAACCTATTCCCAAAGGAGTTATAAATCACACACTTAATTTCCACTTATTTCCTCAGGAGCTATAAATCATATACTTAATTCCCAAATATTCCTTTAAGTAGAGTCTCGTTTAACCGACATTCGCTTATCCGACATTCCGGCTTATTCAATGCCCCTAATTCTTTTTTAAATGCCACTTGTTTACTCCTGAGTGTACCGCAGCCACTCAGTTGCCCCAACTGTACACTAGAGGCGCGGGCGTGCTGGTCATGTCTCGCCTTTCCTAACGGTCGCTCAGTGCAGTTTGTTATTGTATGCAGATCGGTTTACTGTGTCTTACTGTTCAGTGTTTACGTAAGTAAGTGTGTGTTAACGTAACACAGTTGTGTTGTGAAGCAGTTTTTACTGAAATTTGTGCGAGTATGGTGATGAAAAGAAAGAAAGTTGTTGTACCAATGGCAGAAAAACTTGAGGCAATCAAGAGAATGGACAAAGGAGAGACGATACAGAAGGTAGCTGATGACTATGGCGTTGGACGGGTAACAGTAGGAGACTGGAAAAGGAAACGATTGGAAATAGAAAAATGGTGTTCCTCGAGAGTTGCGGATGGTGCACTAAAAGAAAGAAAAATAATGAAAAAGTGTGACTATGAAAAAGTTAGCAAGATTTTGTACATTTGGTTTACACCGTTCAGAGACAAAGTTTGTGGCTATTTCAGGGCCTATTTTACAGCAAAAGGTGTTGCATTTTCAAAATGAATTTAATGAAGGGGACCCAGATTTTACAGCAAGCGTTGGTTGGCTCAACAGATGGAAAAAATGTAATGGAATCCGTCAGTTAAGTGTTTGTGGTGAGAAATTGTCATCAAATTTTCAAGAAATGGAGGCATTCAAGAAATAATTTCAAGAATTTATTGAAACTGAAAGCCTAATATTTAATTGTGACGAGTCAGGCCTTAATTACAAAATGTTACCTAGTAAGAGTCTTGCAGCCAGAAATGAAGCAGCAGCCCCTGGCTATAAGTGTAGTAAAGAAAGACTGACAATTTTAACATGCAGCAATGCTACAGCAAACCACAAAATGGACCTCGCAATGATTGGGAAGTCCAAAAATCCAAGATCCTTTAAAACAATTTCAAAAAACGCTCTTCTTGTAAATTATTATAATCAAAAAAATGCGTGGATGAGCAGTGAAATTTTCAAAGATTGGTTTTTTAAAGAATTCGTTCACTCCATGGAGAAATTTTTGAAAGAAAATAACCTCCCCAGAAAAGCAGTTTTGTTGCTAGACAACGCCTCGATGCACCCTGATGCAGAGGAGCTCCAAGATGGGGACATTAAGGCTATGTTTCTGCCACCTAATGTAACCGCCATATGCCAACCGATGGATCAGGGCGTTTTGGAAACGTTAAAAAGTAACTATTGCAGGAAGCTAATGTCGACAATGATAGAAGAAATTCAAGAAGGGCAAGCCATGATTGACAAATTGAAACGCATCAATGTAAAAGATGTTGCTTATTGGGTTGCAAGGGCCTGGTCTGACGTTAGGGCTCCAACAATTGCCAAATCATGGAAGAAGCTGTTAGGCGAAAATGAAGATGAAATTATGAAAACAGAAAGCACAGATGAAACCGAAGAAATCATTCTTCCTTTAGTCCAATATATCCCTGGATGTGAGGATGCAGCTTAACAAGAAGTTGAAAGTTGGAGGAATGAAGACGATCGGTATGAAATAACTGATGAAGGAATTATCACTCTTGTCAATAGCAATGGCAACGAAATTGATGATCAAGCATCAACTGTTGAGCCTCTCAGAATCTCGCAAAATGATGGAGTTAAGGCTCTAGAAACTGCTATGAGATACATTGAGTAACATGAAGAAGCTATGAGGATTGACATAATGATGCTGCAAAGATGGCGAGACTTGGAAACAAAGAAACGGCAATTGTTGGGAAAGCAGACAAGAATCACAATTTTTTTTAAATCATCACAGGACTGAACTTCTTATGGATTTAACTTCCGACAATGCTGTTACTTTAAGTTCATTCTATGCAATTCTATATTTATTCGCAGGAAATTTTTAACGTTAACTTCAATAAAAATTTGGTGCTTAATTTGTAAATAAATTACTGTATAATGTTACTCTGTATTGAATTGGTTTTTTTCTGTTGAGTTGTTGTAAAACGTGATGTTTAGGTGCTTAATTAAATTTGTAAAATTATAACGTAGTTTGAGGTTTAATAGGCTTTTTCTTAATTCCCCCCTATTATTCGACATTTTCGCTTATCCGACGTTCTGCCGGCCCGTTTATGTTTTTGGATAAGCAAGACTCAACTGTATTTCAAATGTTTGTAAAAAAAATTTGTTAATGGTTTTAGTATATCAGATTTTTCAGAGGATATATCGAATACAGCTTGCTTGCGAGATAGTTACCTGCCATGAACACCATGGTGTAGGCAAGCATGGCAAAGATGACTCCGTGCCGCAAGTTGGCGAAACCTCTAGCCAGGACAACAAAGAGAACCCATGGTTCCCCTGGAGGAGTCCCGGCAGGGCTGTATCCACCTTTTAGACACTCGTATATGAGCCACATGGCCACACCCCATGAAAAGTGCAGCACGCTCACTAAGCCGACGTCCCTAGGGGACAAGAGTGTAGAGTTGTGAAGCACCAGATAGGACATGTCCATAAAACATTAGAGAATGACAGTAGTGGCAGAAATGTGAGGGGAAAGGAGGGCACTGCTCTTCCTGAAATACATGAGTGAAACGTAAAGTGGAGAGGAGTAAAAGGTAAGTTGATTTCCTATATACTTTGATACTTCGCTCCATCTTCTGTTTCAACTTCGTTCTTGCATATGGGACTAAACCATAAATAAGCATCATAAAAAATATTCAAGATTTGACATTTTTTTTAGCACCACGTCTTACTACCCGTTCAGTTTATACGCTTATGTACTAATTACGCTAATGGTTTTAGGGATTAGGAAGGCTATATTTAGAGGAAGTGAACCCATATTTGCGTGGAGGGAAAGTGGAAAACCATTTTGGACAAACCACCTTCAATACACCGGACCAAGATTTGATCCTCAATTTCCCCCGTCACCGCCAGTCTAGTCCAACACAAGAGTAGTTGAGTTAGACCATGAGGTCACCAAAACAAATTTTGAAATAATAATTTTTTATTAATTATTATTAATTATTATTTATTAATTATTATTATCATCATCATTATCATTATTATTTATTTCAAATACTAAACTTTTTCAAATCCTCAAATTTTGAACATCCTAAAGCATTGGTTATTCAATCTTTTTTTGTTGGCTTGCCCCCAGCTACAATTTCTCTTAAACTTTGTAACTACCATCAATGCATTGGGATGTTCAAAATTTGAGGATTTGAAAAAGTTTAGTATTTTAAATACATAGTAATATTCTATAATCTACAACTAAAATAAATAAATGGCACTCCCAGATCGCATGTTCTTACGTCCAGATCTCCTGTGGCTGGCACTAAATCTAACCCTGACTATTCTGTGTTTATCACAAAAATTATATAAATTGAATATATGTATTTTAATATATATTTAGCACCGCATCCTACTAACCGTTCGGGTTATACGCTCAAGTACTAATTACAATAATGGGTTAAAAATTGGGAAGGATGAATATAAAGAAAGTAAACGTGCATTTGTGTGGAGGGAGAGTGGAAAACCATTTAGGGAAAACCACCCCCAGTTTACACAAGTGAGATTCGAACCTCGATCTCATCGTCCTCGGCAGTCTAGCTCAACACAAAACCAGTGTGTTAGCTAACTATGGCATCGAGGCGGGTATATGTATTTTTAATGTTACATACCCCTTAAGATGTCTCCCCATACCTTTGAGGATACACATACCCCAGGTTGAATACAGTTGTCCTAAACAATTTGAATATTTGATGGACCCATCAGTTATTTTTACTTCACGCATGTTCACATTCAAGAGTTTCTGTTCTACCTGAGCAGGTTTGTGGTGGTTTTGTTGTGACTAGCAATGGTGGTGAGTCCTCCCAGACCTAGGTTCAACGAGTGGAACACGTAGCAACCAGCCGCGACCCACACACTCGGGTCAGCAAGTCGCCCCCATCGGGGCAGCACCGCCGCCGTCACGTTATCTGTCCACTGGACAGTACTGCGTGTCAACAAGATGGCTGCCACCAGGAATGTGAAGGGTGTTGTGATGTAACACAGCTGACAAACAAAATTACAAAATGTAAGTGGGAGTTATTGTTAGTAACAATGAGGATACATTTAAATGGGAGGTTGTTTAAAAATATGAATCTAGTTTTTGGCAGATTAAAAAAAAAGTGCTTGCAAGGTTATTTTTAAATATTAACTAGTTATTTTTCATGATAAGAAAGTAAGTATGTACATCAAATAGATTTGGGTCGAATTTTATGGATTTGGATCTCAAATTCATACCTCCAATTCACCTTCGAATCCAAATCTAAATCTTGGAAAAAAATTATGAACTTAAGAGGAAATAAGAATAGAAAATATAAATAGTAACTAAATGTTAACATTATTTCTTATAATCCATTCTTTATAACATTCATACATTCAGTTAAGTGTTAAATTACTGGTCTGGGGCCTAGTTGTTAGGTTCGTTCTATAATTATAATTGATTCTGAACAAATAATAAGCAGTATTAGAGCTTCAAAACACATGTCACTTGAAAAATTGAAAAATATATAATTTTTTTTTAGAATATGAGTCTCTAATCCAAAATTTTCTCGAATCTTTGAATCTCTAATATCCTTAAGGGTTCAGGGGTTGCATCCCTAATAACTAAAGGAGCAAATTGGACAAAAAATTATATAGCTTTTGCAATGTAAATATAAACACATTTCACTTATGAAATATGCACTACTTTATCAAAAAATATTTTGAAACACATTTAATTTCTCATAAGAAAACTCTCCCGCGCTTGTTACTTCCTAGTCCACGCTAGTGTAGTGCGAGTTGTACGTACCTTGCCAGTGTTCCTGATGCTGGCCGCCAAACAGAACATCACAATCCCCCACGTCACCGTAAGACCCAACACTAGAGGTTGCTGGACTCCACCAAACATGCCCGGCTCAGATGACAAGTTCAAGATCTCACCAGTGAAGTATTGCTCGGTGCTGGGTACTGAAAAGTTGGTACAAGGATGGATATCAATGTTTCATACTTTTACTAAACTTGGTTGTTTATCCAGGAGTTGAATGTTTTGGCGCCAAACTGCCAATTTTTATATTTATTGACACGTTATATTATTTATAGTAAAATAAGTAAAACCGACTACACATAAATTTTAAAATAGTACTATATAAATCAAATTAAATGGTTTAAACTTGCATCGGTGGTCGAATGGTCTAAACTCTCACAAGAGACAGGACTGCCAATCACAGGCTGAGTGGGGTTAAAATCATAGTCGGGTGTACTAAGCGTGTTATTTCCTTAATGGTTCTCACTTTTTCTCCCCACAAATGTGGGGTACACTTGTTATAAATACAACCATTCTCATCCCTAGAATATTAGTGTAATTAGTACATTTGTGTATAACCCAAACAAGTAGTAAGACGTGATGGTAAAAAAATAAAAAATTACTTTTTAAATTATATATATTGTATGCACCCTTACGATCTGAGTTGTTGCGATGTTGTGACCAGGGTAAGGAGCATCCGGCGGACTTGTAGAAGTACACGACAGACCAGGACAGGAGACAGGCCTCAGAGACAGACACCACCATGGAGCTCCAACACATCGACACACCCAGACCTGCGACAAAAAATAATAATATCAGGTTTAAACAATTTATTCGGGTATCTTTTGGCATGCTGGCGTCGTTGGCTATAGTTCAAACAATGTGTCTTGTCAATGTTCTACCAACCCCCCCATAGCCATACTCTGTAGAATTTGAACAAACACTACACTTGGTTAAAATTGAAAGGGAAATAAAATAAACATGCTATTATCATCCTGTAAACTATCATTTCTATCCAAGCTAAATGCAATGTAAGTGGTCATCTTGGGTCATATAATTGTCCGAGGAATTGTGTGAAGGTTGCATCTGACTCTTCTCAAGGTCGCCAATAATCATACGATATGTGTTTTTTATTTATGAAACACAAGATGACACGCATGCTTTAGGCGAGAGGTGATAGCAGAGAGAAGATCTAATGAGAAGAGGGCAGCAGGGAGAATTGTTTTATAGGTGCATAAGAGACCTGCTATGGAGAAGGGAAGTACCCTGATGTGTAAGAAGGTACAGTACAGGGCGTACCTTGTACCCATTGTCACACATGCAGCCAAAACATGGACAGTGAATGTAAGGGAGACTAGAAAAGTGGAGGCCATGGGAATAAAGTTTGTGAGAAGCATGTTAGCTGTCATGAGGAGAAACAATACTAGGAATGAAGTTATCCGGGAAAGAGTTGGAGTACAGGGAGTACATGAGATAGTAGAGGAAGCAAGGCTGATATGGTATGGGCATGTAATGAGGATGTTGGAGTACATAAGATAGTAGAGGAAGCAAGGCTGAGATGGTATGGGCATGTAATGAGGATGTTGAAGTACATAAGATAGTAGAGGAAGAAAGGCTGATATGGTATGGGCATGTAATGAGGATGTTGGAGTACATGAGATAGTAGAGGAAGCAAGGCTGATATGGTATGGGCATGTAATGAGAATGCAGAAGGAGAGAATGCTGAAGAGAATGATGGAGATAAAGTATGTAGGGAAAAGACCACACAAGGAAGATCAAGTAAGAGATGGGAGAAGCAGATAACTTAAAGTATGCAAGTGAGAGGAAAATAAGACAAGCCAATGAAGAGGAAGAATGATGGAAGGACACAGGAAGATGGAGGCATTTTACTAAACTGACCTGGCCACAGTATGGAAACAGTTAATGTTGACGACGATGATGATAATGATGAAGATAACAATTTTATTTAACATGGTTAAAGGTGTGCTCTGGTTTCTATTCTCCTCCTTCCCAACTCAAAAAGAAACCTAGGTACATGTCTAAATAAAAACCTGGAGTTATGTGGTAAAACACTGAACTATTATCATGACTATAAAGTGAATAAGGAAAATATGCTGTAGGTAAGTACCACAATTTGTTGAAACTTTTTTTTTTAATATAGTGTTTAATGTATCAAGAATTAATTCAAATCAAGCTACTAAACCAATTTTGTTTAATAGTTTCTGAAAATGGTAATATGGTTAGTAATAATTCCAGAAGAAAGATCTTAACTTGCTATGATTTGTAAGAATTGACTCTTTAGCACTCTCTCGGCAGGTCCACCAATCCCTCTGCCAGCCCTCACTTCTCCCCCCTTCCCCCCCAAAAAAAAACGCACGAAAGAGTCACATTTCCTCGCATTCGATCGTTGCTCTACCTGCAAGCAGCGGAGAGATCTTGGGGTAAAGGGCAGCAGGGGATAGTCGACCAAGCTGCCCCAGTCCAGTCTCTAGTAGAATCATGGGGGTCCCCAGCACCAGGTACATGAGGGCGGTGCACATTACAAACGCCAGACCTCCGTGCAGCTCGCACAAGATCGGGAACAAGCAGACTCCATGAAGACCTGGATTCAATTTATATAACTAGTTTTTTTTAGATTTCAGGTATTTAATGTGCCTTTTTGAAATGACTGAATATATCAGCACACAACTTATAAACTAACTCAAATATAGAACAAACACAACAACCAGCCCCCAACCGATAATCTATCCCTATGAAAGGGGAAAGCCACATTTCACCAATGACAAATTTTTTGGCCATGGTGGGAATCAAACCCGAGAACCTTAACTAAGTAAGAAAATTTGCTACCTTCTGAGCTAACCTGTCGGACTTTAATATATTTAGCTGGTATGATTATCATCATAGCAAGTAACGACTTAATTTTAAGGGGTACATATGAGGAAGGTAATTTTAGAAAAACTGCATCCACATTAGCTTGAGGTTGAGATGAAACAAGCCCCCCTCCCCCTTCCCCCAGTGTATCCAGCCGAGATTTTAACCTCAACTTGTTCATCACAGGCAATTCAGTATATTGTGAGACTGACACCTTAGACTGTTTGACCACTAGTTCTGGGTATTTTATTAAAGATATGGGTTTGTATTTGATTTTATTTAACCTGTTTTGGTGGCCGCATGGTCTAAGGCATCACTCTCATGGTGGACTAGATTGCCAATGACAGGGAGACCGGGGTTCCAATCTCGGTCGGGTGTACTGAGGGTGGTTTTTCCAAAATGGTTTTCCACTCCTCTCCACACAAATGTGGGTACATTTTCTCTAAATTCAACCTTCCTCATCCCTAACTCATTAGCGTAATTAGTACATATGCGTATAACCTGAGCAGGTAGTAAGACATGTGGTTAAAAAAAAGTATTTAATTTAAGACTGTTTCACTGTAAAAATCTAAACAAGGGTTTATATCAGTACAAAACTTACAAATTAAATTAACACACCAAACAGTCTACTTTAAATTAATGGATATAAATATCAACATGAAGCATACCATATGTTACAGATTATTTTTACTATCTTTGAATCAATTATATTCTAATATTTTTATTGTTAATGTATTTTCATGTAATAAAATTTTTGAATTTTTAAAAGCTCTAATGAGTAACACAAACTTTTATATTCAACTATATTTTTAAAATAAACTAGCTTTATATTATAATATTTTTATTGTTAATGTAATTTCATGTAATAGGACTTTTGAATTTTTAAAAGCTCTAATAAGTAACACAAACTTTTATATTCAACTAGATTTTTTTTTAACTAGATTGTGTGTTTTGAAATTGGAAAAACTAGTTTTGTTTAGAAGGCACGCAATTAATAATTAGATAAAATAAATAGAGAGTGATCTGGCGAATGTACTTTTGGAGGCTGCCTCTAACTATATTTAATAATTGGCACGGCACATTGACCAAAAAGAGTGAATATTCCGCTTTGAAGGAAAAAAGTAGTCGGGGGTCCAAATCAATGCCAATTCCAAACAGCGTAGATATCCAGGGTGGCATTCTTGCAAAATATATTTAACTAACGTTGTTCTTTACCTGTGGTGAACCCGAGACTTGTGAGGAAGAATACCACTCTCTCGTTCCACGTGGACCGACCAATCACAGTGAGTGACCGTTTGGACTCGTTATCTGAGTAGTAGCCGGTGGAGATTTCCTGGGGAAATGTACACATGAACAATATTATATTATTTTCATATTGAGCTGGAACATTCGCAATGGAGGGTTTACACTGTATTTTGTAAACACAAGATAAATATATGTAACGCTATTTTTTTGCTCAAAAGTATTTTTATCTTATGTTTTTGTTGCCTGCAGTGAGGATTAAACTGTTTAAATCGTCAAACTGGCTCTGCACTCAGTAATCTTGTAGTTAGGGTTCAAATACTGGCCCATTAAACTGATGAATATTATACAAATTGTAATTTTACCTTATAGTTTTTCCATCCTCTCTCCATGCTAGTATAGGTGTATATTTAAGTCAGGGTTTGGCAACCTTTTTTAAGTGAAGAGCATTTTTTATCTCACTAAAAGAAATCAGAAGAGTGCCCTCAGCTCAAGATGGGACGAGGGGAAAGTTTTCTATAAAATGTAAGAGAGTGGAAAGGTGTTTTATTTTATAATTAAAAAAATATATTATTTAACTGAAAAAATATAGTAAACATCATATTAGGTATAAATCAATGTAATGTTTGCAGCTCTAAACTTCTTAAGAGTCTCAAGATCAGATAAGTACACCGTAAGAGACTCCAATTGTTTGGCTGGAAAACTAAAGTGATATGTGATTGTGGCTTCTGCTGAAATTAATGCTATATTCACATCGCGGTCAGCGGCCGCTGATATCACACTTATTGTACATGTGGAATAAAGATTAAAAGGCCATATTTACATGTTCAAATAGTTTGTGAGACGCAAGTTTCCGACCCCTTCAATCTAAGCTGTCCTCTAGAATTCAACCCTCATTAGATTAAGTCGTTAATAATGCTTGTTTTAAATATATTAATAATACAAATTATAACTATATTCCTGTGATAAGAAGTAATTTTAACGCAAAGCTTAAAGGAAGTGCACCACCATTTGCGTGAACCGAAAGTACACCCGGACAGTATTTAAACCTTGTCACCTACAAACCAGACAAAACTAAACCCTTAGTCTGCATGCCCACCAGTGCAGGAGGATGTAGATGAGGAGTATAACTTGAAGCTGCATTAGTGTACGAGATATGGGTTTGAATCTCGATTGGGTGTACTAAAAGTGGTTTTTCACCCTTCCTCCACACAAATGTAGGTACACTTCTTCTAAATTAAACCTTCCTCATCTATAATTTATTAGAGTATTAAGTACATATGTGTATAACCTGAATAGGCAGTAAGACGCGGTGATAAAAAAAACTACCATATATATGTTAGATGTTGAAATGTTCATGGGTCCAAAAAAAAAAGTTATTTCTTTAAAAACTTCTGAGAAGCCGGCAATTATCAAATATTGTATTTACATCACGCGGTTATTTGAACCTTCATTATATGTCTAGTATAGGATCTACTAATAGTTATTACAAGATAAGTTGAAGTATAGCTGATAGCAAGGATTTAACATCTGCGTACAAAACACTTGTGCTTGTCTTGTAAACCAAATCCCGACAGATGTTGTTCATTAACTTATGATAATTAACAGATGGGCAGGGTGGCTGAAAATAAATAAAGGCACAAACCACTTAAAAAACATTATTATTAAGAATTCAGGGGAATGTCTTATGTTTCTGCTATACTTGATGTGCCAAGTTGTGTTTTAAGAGCATATCAGCCTATTTTTAGCGAGCAGGTAACTTAGAAACTTAATTCCCCTCAAAATCAAGCAGTGCAGTGCGTATTTCTACACCAGATCCGGTGGGCATGCAGTTTTGTCTTGTCTGGTTTGTCAATTTGGTTTGTCAATGACGGTCAAGCCCGGTGTTTTGGACCCTAGCCAGCTGCACAAAGATATCTTTTCCTCAATGGTTTCACAATCTCCCTCCATGGAAATGCTGGTTCACTTCCTCTTAAATTATACCATCCTCCTCCCTATCCCTATAGTGTAAATATGCGGATAGATATTCCAAACAACAAAAAAGCATATTGTTTTTTTTAAATTAAAAATAGTTAAATTTGTAAAATCATTTTAATCTCATTCTGTTAAGACCACAGAGTACATCATTTTGCCGTGATGTCTAACTATAGCCCAAGTGAATTTCTAAAATACCAGGTAAAAGGGCACTACACAACTAAAAAAGGTTCTCCTAATATTACACACCCAGTCCTAATGCCTATATACTAGAATTATTTTTATTTGAGGTATTTAAGGAGCATTTTCTGAACTGGCACGAATTATAAACTAACTCAAATTTAGAAGGAACAGAGCACCCAGCCCTCGGTCGTTAATTCATCAGCTGTGAAAGGGGAAGGCCCAAATTTCTCCTAATAATTAATTTTTCAGCCCTGTCGAGGGTCAAATTCAATACTCTTATTTTAGTGGGCAGACAATCTATCGACTGAGCTAAGGTGTCAGACCATTTACTGACCAAATAGCAGAATGAACTCTAACCCTTAGAGAGATAATAAATGGCTTAATTATAACAGCCCGGAATCGAACAGGGATCTTCTAGGCTTTTGGTCAACCACTCTTAACACTTCACCACAGGGACTAATGAGGAAAGTAGATGCTATCCAATTCTGCCAATCGATCATACATAGTTTAAAAATAAAACTTGTTTTAAAAAAACTCCATGGCTCAACAAAACATAACCTCACCTGATCCTCATCAGCACAGCGCGGACTGCATGCTCCAGAGTACCGCGGCTCCACCACTCGTGGCTGGTCTTGGTGTTCCATCCCGCACCTGGCATAGATGTCCTTGCACCCAACACTGTGACTGAGCCACCCATCTTTCCCAGGAGGAACATACCTGGTCCCACTTTCACTCCCCATTTCAAGGTCGGGGTCACCGACCTCCCCCCCTGCACAGCTTCTACTCTCTCTCTGCCTTTCTCAGAGAAAGTTGTGAGTGCATTGTCAATGCTGGGGCGTGGGAGGAGCGATTGTGTTTGTGGCTCAGTGGTCTGGGGAACCAAGTGCAGGGTATGACTAAAACAACATGTAATTATTTCAGAGTATTTAATATGCGCTTTCTAAACAAACTTAATATATCAGCACATGGCACAAAATAACTTGATTTCATAACAAACACAACACCTAGTCCCCTGGTCGGTATTGCAGCAATGTAAAAAAACAAAGCCGCAATTTCATCAATGTTAAATTTTTCGGCCATGTTTGGAATCGAACCCGAGACCCTTAGTTAAGCAGGCAGACACACTACCGACTTAGCTATTATCTCTAACTAAAATAATGTGGTTTTGTGTATGAAACCATCTCATTATCCAGATATGGTAAATACTAGTTCTTGATTTGGATGTTTAATGTGAAGTGTGGATGTATTAGGTTAAGTTAGTTTGTGAGCTGTTATATGACCGTGTTTATAATAGGTGTTTTAATTAGCTTGGTAAATCTAAGTATTTAGCTTATTTTCCCCGATTCGGATACCAGTTAGATACAGCAAGTCGATGAGAGTCCTTTCAATAAGTAGGTTTCTGGTGATAATTATTCAGCTGTATGACATAGCTGATAGTACTAAAAATAATCAACTCAAACAAACATCTTAGATAAAACTTTGGAAAAACTTTTTTTTTTAACTCTAACTGCAACAAAGTTTTATTCGAAGGTCCAAAGTTGGGGTTGAAGTACAATTTTTTATAATGTACCAAAATTGAATTACAAAACATGTACCTTTGAGAAATTATTAATTAAAAAAATCACTCCTTGAAGATTAATTAAGTCCTAAAAATAATTTGTTATTAAGATACAAGTATTCAAACAACAGATTCTGACCTTGGGTTTGATGGAAACTGTTTTTTTTCTTTTACTAACGATAATATGTTTAACCAGGGGCGCACACAGAAATTCTTTTTAGGGGGGGTCCAAAGTAAAGAAGTTACAGGTCAATAGTCAATCAAATTCATTACTTGTACAAGACTCATACTTTGAACAAATTACTTAATGAGGCTATATATCCTATACACAAACTGTATTGAGACATTGGGTTATTTTAAACACCTGCTTTAAGGTGATTTAACATTGATAAATCATTGCTTTTTATTTAATATTTTATTTTTAGGTTACTTCATGTCTGCCAGGGGAGGGTCTGGACCTGCTGGCCCCCCCTCGTGTGTGTGCCCCTGTGTTTAACACAAGATGCTATTAACGACGAATGATGGGTCCACCAAGATTTTTCATACTTTCTAATCCACCGTTATTAGGTTCACTTAAACTTCATATTGTAATTTATTATTTTTATTTACTATGTATATATATATATTATTTACTATATATATATATATATTATTTACTATATATATATATATTTATTTTTTAGCAGTGTTTTACTACCAGTTCAGGTTATACACATTCATACTAATTACGCTAATGTAATTGGGATGAGGATGGTTGAATTTAAAAGAAGTGTACCCATTATTTGCATGGAAGGAGAGTGGATAACCATTTTAGAAAAAACCACCCTCAGTACGCCCGACCAGGATTTAAATCCCGATCTCTCCGTCATCGGCAGTCTGGTCTACTGCGAGAGTGACACCTCAAACCATGTGGCCATCGAAGCGGGTTTTACTAATGTACACTAGTGTTATTTTTAACTGTTCTAAGCCATCTATGGGAACAGCATGAGGGTGAATTTTATGGAAATACTGGGAAGAGTTGAAACACCCACAAACAAATATATTCAAGGATTGAACCCAGACCTCCTGAGTGAGTCAGAAATGAATTACACCCAACTGTTTACTGTCTATTGGGTGAGACACTCAAGGGATTTTTTTACTACCGATTCTTACTACCTGTTCCGGTTTCCACGTAAGAACTAATCTCGCCAATGTGATAGGAATGATGAAGGTAGAATATAGAGGAAGTGTACCCACATTTACCAGGAGTTAGAGTGTGAAACCATCTAGGGAAAAAAAAACCTTTTAATAAACCTAGTCCGAATTCAAACCAGACACGACGAGCCTGACGTTTAGTCTTCATGCCCACTGATGCGAGTCATGTTTTACTGTTATTTAAAAGTTAAACCTCAACCTGTACTTTCTCTCTCTGGTGATAGGCAGTATACCAGCTGTTCTATTGTGTTGAGATTACACACACGGATGGTTCAATGTGTGTGAGGGAGACTTCCAGGTCATAGAACAATACACACATGTGATCCCTGCAAGCTTGAGCTCACGTGTCATGCCGTGTTAGCGGAGAACTGGAAGTACCATTGTTATGAAAACGCGAAGAACAGGTCTCACAGTGGAGTTGGAGAACACAGCGTGAAGTTTGTGCTCACAATACGACTTCCTCTTTTGTTCCTAACAACAATAGTGTTCTACAACACGTTGCAAGGAGGATCCCTGGTTCAATTCAAACGAATACTTCCCAAACAAATACGGGGAACATTTCCTTTGAGTGATCCTCCTCTTTGTCGCTGTGTCTCACTATCCATTTGGATTATACATTTATTTTATTGATTTGGGGTATTTAATGTACACTTTCCGAACCAACTGATTATATCACCACATGAGAAGTTCTATGAGCGAGAGAGAATGAGCCTACCAATTTTGCCGGTAAAGGTATTTTCACATATCTTCCAGGGTTATTTTACAAGCCACAATCAACACGGGACCGACGGCTTGACTCCCTTCCGAAGGAAGTTGTGCTACGGATTTTTAATGTTCAAGAAAAATCCGTTGACACCAGCTGGGTTTGAACCCAGGAACATCAAGTCCTGAAGTGAGCCCTTTACCCCAAGATCAACGAGGTCAATTGGATCATACACTTAATTACTAATTACACTAATATTTTAGGGATGAGGAATGTTGAATTTTACAGGAAGCGTACCCACATTTGTATGGAGGGAGAGTTGTAAACAATTTAAGGGGAAAACTACCCCCATTGCACCCGACCAGGACTCAAACCCCTATCTCCTCGTTATCTGCATTCCAGTTTGTTGTGAGAGTTACTCCTTAAATCAGTGGTTCTTAATATTTTTTTGGGACATAAACCCCTTTGAGAATCCGACAAAGGCCATTGAGCCCCTTCCCATAAAAATGCACATAAATATATTCACACAAGATTATGCATACAATTTACTTTATAAAGTGGAAATTATTTACATCCACACAGGCATAATAGTAAAACAATCTTTACACCGAATTATGTCTCTTACTTTCCCTTTCTATTCAAAGATTAATGGTCATTTCCTGAAGGAGATCGAAATAAATCCAAATGGTGCAGTTAAAAAGTGAACATTAGTTCTGTTAAAAAGTAAAAGTAAATGAGAAGGTTGCTGTTGTTTTACTTGAATAAGAAGCTGAAATTGTAGAGTAGTTTTTGACAATACAACATGCATGTCATCTTTGAAACTATTTCATTTTGAATTTTGGTTTTGATGGAAACAAGTGCTGAAAACCCCCGCCTGTTGAAGAAATAAGAAACTTTATAATTGAATCCAAGCTTAAGTATACAATTTATTTTTTGTGCTCAGTTCAACCATCAAATTGGGTTATTAAATCATAAACATGTTCAGGGTTTTTATTTATTTTTATTGGGATATTAATGTGTTCTTTATTAACAGACCGATTATATCAGCACACGGCTTACACATTAGCTTAATTTTATGACAAGACGTAATCAATTTTTAAGGAGAAGCCCCAATTTCACAATTTTTTTTTTTTTTCTGTACATGCCGAGAATCTAGCCCAGGACCCTTAGTTCAGTGGGCAGAAAGGCTACTGACTGAGCTAAAGTTTTAGACAACTTTATTGTTGAACATACCAGTCAATACATATGTCGAGAGCCAAACGGGGGCCATTTGATTTAACAGGATATCCTCAAAATTAGGAATGCTCAGAAACAGAAAACACATTGTTGCAACTAGGAATAATTGGAAGTCTTATGGTGGCCACCTAGCTAACAATGTCAGTGTTTCTGTATCTGCGTATTCCTCAGTTTAAGGATATCGTGTTTAAACTGTTGGTCACCTGTCGGCTCCCGACACATAGACATAATTTGTGTTACCAACATATTTATTTTCTGACGACCATACATTTCTTTTCTATCTTGGTCTTACTATTTCAAGCGATACTAAATAAAACAAGTCTCAGGTAGCTAACATATATAACTTATTATTATTAAAAAGGTTACATATATTTATTTATTCCCTCATTTCACAATGGGGCAATCAATGCACAAGATTAACATCTTAATAATCTTAATAAGTTACAAAACAAAACCATTTGGTTTTTTTAAAGTTTCTATCCTAGATTTTATTAATTTGTAAAATATTTATTTTAAAATATCTGGCTTACATGCATTTCTATGCTACAACTTAAAACAGTCTTTATTACATTGTTTTATAAGACAATTTGGTTATTAATAAAATATATTTTATTACTTTACTACTCAAAAGCAACCCTAATAATTCAAATCTTAATATTTTTCCATTTTCAGAATATGATATCTAGATGGAGTAATCCTCACTAAAAAGCATAAATAATAGTTTTGGCTATTTGATTCCTAATAATATTGTTTATACATAATTAGATATCATTAGAATATATCCATAAAATAAATCATCCATAAACAAATATTGAATTTTTTCAAGCTAGTAAAAAGATGGTACATTATTATTGTACACTCATCTCGGAGAAAATCTAGACCTCTTCACATATTAATGTTGATATCTAACCTCTGTCCCTTGAATTTTAAATAAGGTAATGTTGCGTAAGACAGAATAATTTACCTCTGCACTTACACAGATACTTTCTCAAGATGGTGTCAAATGCTTTGTCTGTGAAAAGAGTTGTAAAAGAGTATTTTTTATTATTAAATAATGTAAATATAAGGTACTTTTATATTTCACTAGCAGAAGTACCTGGCATTGCCCGTGGTCACCCCTGGCAACATTTTTATTTGCTTTAGACAAACATAAATAACTCTTCATTTTATTTCTTCTGGCGCAGTTTTTAGTTAATTATAGAAAATCAAATCCAAATTTTAAAATTCTGGCGTGCGACACTCATGACAGAGGGACAAACTTAGCCTTCATTTTATTAATATAATAATATAGAAGATATCCTACCAAATAATTTTCGTTGTTTGTTTAATTAACATCCAATCATTTTATCAGAAATATTAGTTACATAGTTAGTGTGCCTGACCTGGAAGATTACACGAATAAATTTATAAAAAATAGAATTACTTTATTAAAAAAAGGTCAATATATTGGTTCGAAAAACACATTCATTTTGTTGCTATTTGATCTCACATAAATTTTCTTAGATTTACCAAATTATTATAATATCCATTGCATAGATCACATAATTCTCTGAAAATAAACACTTTTCAAGCAAATATGAAGCCATAATGCCTCTTTGCAAATGTTGATAAAACAATTTTTTATGTTGTCTTAGAGAAAGTTTGGTAATCGTGAACCTTTTCGACCTTGATATTATGATGGCTATTGACGTTTTGTGTGCCCCTGAACTCGTTAGTCATACAATAATGTATATCTGTACCTGGGACTACAATCAAAACAGTGTGAAGGATTTAAATAAAAATTGTATATTCAAAAGTTATATGGTCAAAGCTTTTAGTTGAAATTGTGGTTTATGAGCAAAAATTAAAAATATCTTAGTGATGATTGACATAAAAAAAAGTTTAAATTAAAAAAAGTTTCACAATTTTGTTTAAAATGGATATCAAGGGAGTGTTTTACATGATAAATATGTATGTATCTTTAGTTTTACTAGGAAAAAAAAAATATATGCAGAGTTTACTAATGAACTATTTTTTAAAATTCTGAAAATTGAAAAATGACACCTGGACACGGGAATCGAACCCGGGACCTCTGGCTTAGTACGCCAATGCTCTANGTCCCGGGTTCGATTCCCGTGTCCAGGTGTCATTTTTCAATTTTCAGAATATGATATCTAGGTGGAGTAATCCCCACTAATAAGCATAAATAATAGCTCTGGCTATTAATTCTTAATATTTTTAAAAAGTTTGCTCCACTTTAAAAGAAAGTTAAGTATATCATATGGTTTATTTATTAGTTCACAGCTTTACTTCATTGTCGGGGCGTGCAAAGCTTCGCCAATAAAAATCTTGAGAGCTAAATTACTTCATTTATGTTCAATTATAGCCATTCTGAAGAAATTATTGAAGTAACACAAAATATTACAAAAATTGTGCAATAAAACATTTTCCAAGTAATTTTAGTGCATAAAGTAATATAAACAACCACAATATAATATTTTTTCAAGCATAAAATAGCGATTAACTTCTAATGCTTGAAATGTGTGTCTTTTTTTAGTATTTATTGTGTTTTTAAAATCAGTTTTTGTACACTGAGTCTTGAACTTTACTGACGCATGAATTTTACATTTATTTGTTACTGGGAAAATATACTTTAATTAGTGCAGTTTTGTTTGAGGGTCTATATTCAGAGAACTAAAAAATAGCGCTATCCGGGGAATACCTGCACTAACGTCTAACAGAGGTAGCAGCCATATTTGATATGTAGCTGCTTTATGACACAACATTTGTTAAAAATGTAGCTTGCCTCGTTTTATCTTTACCTAACAAATACATCTGGTATTTTAAACATTTAACAAACAAAAAAATTGATGAAAAGTCAAATCTCACAGCCAAAAACTGCCATAATATGTGAACTTCACCAGGGTCTATCCTAATGTGAAGCTGGCCACACAACCCTTCCCCCACCCATGTCGAGCACTTGTAATACGTCATGGGACCTCATAATTATAGTAGACTCCAAATTCACTTTTTTGATTACTAATAATCCTGTACTTGAAATACTCAGCCAGGATACGAACACAGCACTACCTTCATTGATTGTTGGAGGTAATAGATACATTGATCTAAGATCAGCGCCTTTAGCGATTTTGGTCCCAGCGAGTTTTGCTTATGAGCCGTTTTCATTACTAAAACTGATTATCATTCAAATTAATTGATGGCCAAAAGTGTTAAGAAGGGTGATTTTTCCAGTTAGTTGACAAATACTTTTCATAAACATCAAACTTTATGTTAAAATTAATTTTTGTAGCTTTGGACAATGAGCATAAATTATCTAATTTAAGTACTGTACAAACACTTCTTAGTTGTTTTTGATGTATAAATCAAATTGTGGATGAGAATTTTGTCAATCAATGTTTTACTACAATTCCTTCAAACTTAATAGTATGTGCAGTTGAGCATGCAGAGTTCAGTAAAATATTGGGGTTTTTTAAAAAAAAAAAATTATGTTTGTCAAACCTGGCTATTAGCAACAAACTAGCTTACCAAAAATAACAGGACGAGGGTGAATTTTAAAGCTAAATCTACCAGCTTTTGCCCAGAGAACCATATTGAAGTATAAACCAAGGTCCACGAAACAAACTCGCTAAAGAACAGCCAATTTGTCCAGCATGAATAGGGCCTATTAAAGAAATAGATAAAGAAAAATATACATTGCTATTACCTTTGTACTTGCCAAGTTTTAAAAATAAACTCCTGTCTTGTTTCGTTTGCTTGCTGAGGAATGGTTGGAGCTTTGAGCCAGTGATTGACCTTGATGTGAGAAGTGTGTCCTTTGGACAAATGCTAGCGAGAAAAAAAACTATTCTGCAATAGACTGTTTAGTCATGTTTTTATTTTTCTAATAGGAATATATTTCCAATGACCAGCTTATTGTTTGATAAAAAAAAGCTTAGAATAAACCCTGAACGTCACATAAATCCAAGTGCCAAACATGTATTTTTTATTTAAATAACGATTTAAATTATATATCCCAATTAACTGTTGACACCCATCAGGTGATACAAATGTTATTGTGATGGGTTCAAGTATATGTGATAAATTTCTTGGAGAAATTCCTTTTTTTTTAAATAAAGTTAATTATGATCAATTTTGAACTCCAATATAAGATGTAGCTTTCCCAGTCTTTTTGATGGTTTCTAGAAGTTTTTCTGCTGGTAAAGTCGACTGAACACGAACTATTTGGTCGTCCAATGATATTTTAACATCTTCAATGCCTTGACCTAAAAGATATAAAGAAAAAATGACTATTTAGCTATCATTAAATGTTTAAAGTGTCTTCAACACTGTAAATAATAAATTAAAATATAAAAATTAAGTCCCATTATAAACCTAATGGTAGGGGGCCTATAATTTAACACAAATACTTTCACACAATTATAATAGCATAGCTGCCACCACTTGAAATTAATTATATTAAAATAATAAATATTATAAATAGATTTAAAGCAAATAGTAAAACTGCCAAATTTCATATAGCCTATGGGTAATTTATTTAAAATGGTTAACCTGTGAGGGAGCAACATCAGTGGGCATGCAGTGAAAGGTGTAATTCTTGTCAAGACTAAGTTAGTTTACCAGTGAGGTCAGAGTTTGAATCCTAGTCGGGTACTATAGGGCCTAAACTGAGGAGTTTTTTCCTAAATCGTTTGCCCCACTTTCTTTATGTAAATGCAATATACATTTCCTATAATATTATACCTTTCTCATTTTTACCCTATCAGTGTGTAAATAAATGTGTAAATAAGTGTACATCCAGTATGGGTGCCGATAAGATGGGACGCAAAAAATAAAACTTATGAGAGGGAAAACATAAGTTTAGCTCATCTTTTAAATATATTGAGGATCCAAGTTGTTTGAGGATGATTTTAAAAATAATTCAGGCATATATTTATAAATATAAAGAATCAACCATAACAAGCAACAGCTTTTGAAACTAAGCAGTTCTGTATTTACCTTTCAGTTTTCCTAACACTCTCTCAACTGCAGCAGAACAGCCGCCACAAGTCATTTCTACCTTAAACTCGTGAACCTAGTAAAAAAAAAAAAAAGAAAGTTAGTTTCACTTAAGTTTCAAAAAGTTGAAAACAAATCGTTCACATAAAATTCAACACAATAATAAAGAAAGAGAAATCTCCCAATCAGTGACATAGGCCTGCACGATTAGCTGAAAGTATACTGGGGTTTCCCCCATCTTGTGTTTTGCGGGATTTTCCTATATTGTTATATGTGGTATTTGCTATTCTTCAACGAAAGCGGTACGGAAATGAAAAATGATGTATTTTTACAACAAATCTATCTGAATATTTATTTTTGCTCTTATTTGTAGCTCAAGTGTGTATATATTTGTTTAACCAAAAACACCTCTAAATAGGTTTTAAAGGCATAAAAAAAATCCATAGCAGACATTAATAATTACTAATCACTACTGAAAAGGTCACTTAATTTATCAAAATAAAGGTGGCGACCCTTAAGCTGTCCAGTCAGTTACAAGCAGCTTTTTAGGAGCCTATAAAAATTAGCGTGTCCCTGTTGAAACAAAACTATAAGTAGGCATACCTAGGCCTATTTTAAAAAATCTAGAAAATAAAATAATCTGAACTGCTAAGTTTAAACACATAAACCCTTATTTAAACGCAATATTTTGATAATGTAGGCTTCATAAGTAGGTTACTTGGACCTGTTAAAATATTGACACATGTTTAGAAACCTACCACAGAAGCCATTGTGAACACTTTGTTGCTCTTCACAGCAGAAGATGATGAACTCGATTAAATGAAGTGTCTGCAATCAATAAATGAAGCAAAGATAAAGGTGGGCGACAACAATTAAAATGACACGAGCTTATTGACATACGTCAACAAATCAGTAGCTGAGATAACATAACTCAGTCTCATACAGCTGTTTAGCAGTCTTACCACCTCACCAATGATAAGTTCAGATGAAATATTTGTATAATTTTCATTTATGGGCAACACATAGATCGATAGACGATTTTAAATTCTGTTGATGTTATGATAATTAGGTTGGAGATATATAATTTAAAATATTTTAATAACACGATCTAACTTTAGTAAATTAAAATAGTCGGTATTCATAATTTTATTCAGGAAGTGTACACAAAATTCATCATTCTCGTGAAAAAAAGAAAATTATGACTAAATGATATATAAAGTCTAAACCATAATTTAATTGGATTTTATGTGGTTTATATGATAATTTAATTACGTTTTAAATACATACACTGAAATGGAAATTCTACCAATAAATTGCAAGGCGGTTTTGATGAGAGTAAGTAATTTTCATCTTCTATACAATTACATTTGTATGTTTGTGCTGGCAACATTGCAGGTGCGCCAATTCAAATTAGCGCGGATTTATCAATTAAGGACTTACTTAATACATTAACATTTTACCATCAAGTATCACAGTATATCCTAGCCTAACGGTGGTGAAATTGGGGCTTACCATTTCTATCCTTTTACAGGGATATATTAACAGCCTAAATACTGTAAATTTAAATTATTCTAGAATTAATTTAGATATAGGTAGGCCTACCATAATATTTTCCTCTCAAACCGAGACACTTTTAGGGTTTTACTGGAAGAGAATCATGATGCAGAACACCATTGGGGTTAAAGGGTAAATTAGCACAAATGTATTGTTACAAGCTTCTCCCCACCACCCCATCCCTTACCAATCCAAAGGATTTTTATGATATCATTGGAGCTATACATTTTTAAAAATTAATTTCCATTCAAAAGCTATTTTTGAACATTTATTTAGATGAAAACAGAAGCCAAACTCACTGATAGAACTATACTTGAATGTATTACAGAGAAAAATATGAAATTATATCGCATAATATTTACGATAGGCTAGGAGATTTAACAAACTTAAAGTCTACAGCTAACAACACTAATTATTATCTGGTTGAAACCAATCGTACTTGTTAATTGTGTGAACTTTTTTTTAGAAATGCTTTGTTATTCTTTATCTTTTCATAAAACTCATTGCAACTTATTTCAATCTTTATTTTGCAGTATATTAGGCATGTAACTGTTGATTCTACCATTCTTCTTCTTTCCTGAGACCACGCATTGTTCATTAGTGAGAACATCCTTTCAACAGGAGCAGAAAATGTTCTCTCTAACTCGGCCGAGGTTAGATACAGAAATGTTCTGGTCTTTGAAGTGATTGAATAGTTGAACACATTTTTCTTCCCAATTTAAGTTTGTAGTTTTGAAAGTGTCACAGTTTGAAGAGTAAAATTCCTTAGCAACTACCATTTCATCAAATAGTTCATATTAGTTTATTGCACCATTTCCAAGTGTTTCATTAACTTTTTCTGCTGATTTTTAAATTTCAGGCCATATAATTTCAATGTTGTCTAACCAGATAAAAGATTCTGCTCCTTCGAAACTATTTTCCCATAGATCAATGTAGGACACACATCAATCATAAAAATTAGTAAATTCTTTCATAACTATATCAACATTAATGCTTCCAGCCGCCTCTAGTGCCTTGAACATTTTTTTTTACTCCTTATGGTATTATCCCGCTTTTCTTCAAGATTTGTTTTCAATTCCTTAAGTTTGATAACAATATCAGTTGCACTTGCTTTTGTTTTTTCTATAGTCAATATTGTTTTGTTAATTTTTCATATTCTTAAAATTTTTCTTCTGACCGGGACAAAATGACAAACCATCCAGGACCCCGGGACTAGACCTTCAAATCACGACAGTCTCGGTCAAATCGGGACGTATAGTAAGCCTAGATATAGGTCATCACTTATCAGTGAATTCATAGTGTATACTTAAAAGAAAATTAAATCTAAAAGTATAATTCAATAAAAATAAGTTTACAAGTACCGGTACTCTGACTCTTTAAGTGCTACTGTTTTGAAGATAAAAAAAAAATGCACCTCACAAATTATTTTAAGTAATTTTCTAGTACTTAAGTACTTATATAGACAAATTTATGCTATTCATTGGCTTAATCTACGCGGAAGTGGACCCTTATTAACAAAGGGATGTAAAACCCCCTCAATGAAACCAGTTAAGAATCGAACTTTTTTTTATGTGTCCTGGTACTTGTTAGGGCTTCGTGCATGTATTTATTACGCTAATGGAATGGGCACGAGGAAAATATAATTTTAAGAGGAAATGTACCCTCATTTCTGTAGAGGGGAATGGGAAAATATTTAGGGAAAACCACCCTCAGTACAGTCGACCGGGATTCAAACCCTTATCTGGCTGTCACTGGCAATCAAGTCCAATACAAATGTCACTTTGTACCTTGTGACAACCGATGCGAGTAGCATCATTATTAATATTATGCAAATCATACAAATTGTAAATCAGCGGCCTGGATTCACTAACGGGAGCAAATAGTTGCACCGGCGCAAGTTTGAAAGATGTGCCCAAATCCCTATTCACTAAAAGTGGAGATGTACCCTCATTTGTGTAGAGGGGAATTGGAAAATATTTAGGGAAAACCACCTTCAGTACAGCCGACCGGGATTCGAACCCTTATCTGGCTGTCACTGGCAATTAAGTCCAATACAATTGTCACTTTGTACCTTGTGACAACCGATGCGAGTAGCATCATTATTTATATTATGCAAATCATACAAATTGTAAACCAGCGGCCTGGATTCACTAACGGGAGCAAATAGTTGCACCGCCACAAGTTTGAAAGATGTGCCCAAATCCCTATCCACTAAAAGAAGCAGGCACAAATTGAGAGCAAAGTTGCGCCTTTTATTTGCCACCAATTGAGGGTATTAAATCATGATTGTCACTTCAAAAAATTTAAATGGTGGCATATTATCGTAATGGCTTAAAATACAATTAGCTAACTGTACTCAATTAATAATAAATAAATAAAAATAACATATGTCTGTAAGGCACAGAATTTGTTACAATTTAGATAGTGGTAACAAAGCAATTATTACTTACCTTTTATTGTTGAATTTTTACATTCAAACAAAGCAATGGTATTTCTTCCATTATTACAAAACAAAACGTCAAACAAAACCCCGAACTGTGTAATCCTTGTCTAGATCCAAAGACATCTCGTCACTGAATATGACGGTTGGTATAGCTTTAAAATAAGTTTTAAAGTTTCTATAAATGTTTTATTAATGAAACCTAAGCTTTAAACTAATAATATAAATAAATACTAAATAATGTACTAATATTGTTTTTATAAAGCACCCAGAAAGAGGCCACTTCTAATTTTATTGCTAGTTTATAAACAAAATGATTAGAAATTTTTGTATTTGCCGTCACTTTCATTAGATATTGAAAATAAAGTAGACTTGACTTTAAAAGTAAATTCTTCACACGAAGATTGGTCAAAAAGAGCGCAATTGATGACATTTATGGTGACGTCACCATAATCTTGCCAACAGTTTGTGCCTTGTTTAGTGAAGAGAGAAATGGAGCAAATAATAAGACGCATCTTTGGGAGTATCTTGGGTGCAAAGTTGGGCCATTTCTAGACTTGCGCCGTAGCAGAATTGCACTCGCTAGTGAATCCAGGCCCTGGAGTTGGAAAACATAGAGCAGTTCAAGTATCTAGGAAGTCTACTGACAAAGGATGCCTACTGCAACAAGGAAATTAGGTCGAGGATCACCATAGCCAAGGACGCTTTCAACTAGAAGAAGTTACTGCCGACCAGCAAGATGATTTTGGAATTGAGGAAGAAACTGATGAAAAGCTACATTTGAAGCATCAAACTTTATGGAACAAAAACTTGAACTCTTAGGAAAATGGGAAAGAAATACTTGGAGAGCTTTGAAATGTGAGGCTGGAGAAGACTTGAGAAGATCAGGTGGACAGACAGGGTGACAAATGAAGATATGTCCTAAGAAGAGTGGGTGAGAAGAGAACCATTTTGGATGTGATTCTTTGGTGCAAATCAAACTGAATCGGACACATCCTTAGGAGGCAATGTCCTCTACACGACGTAAATAGAAGGAAAAGTTGAGGGAAAGATGAGCTTAGGAAGAAGGAGGATTCAAATACTAGATGACTTGAAGGAAAGAAGAAAATTTTGGGCTTTGGAGGAGGTAGAGGACAGGGCGCATTGGTGGTCTAAGTTTCACTGACAAAAGGAATGGACTTGTCGTAAGACAGAACACCTTATAATAACTCGCTGTGATAAAAAATTTGTGCTTTAAATGGTAAAATAGTTCTTACCATAGGCATGTAAGTAAAAAAAATTGTTTTTGTAGAAACCCTTTCATAAGTATATATATATATATAAATCCCCAATCCTCGGTCCAATAATCTGCTTCCCTCCTCACTCTTTTATGACAATCAGCAGTTTAAAACCCAGGGTTACCAAACATTATAAAAAATAAATAATATTAAAAAGGTATTAAATATAAATTTAAATTGTTTAAGATATAACTTTCACTATACATAACATTACATGTGACCACAATCTAATAATATGTTAGCCCTTAAACTAAACACAAATTCAATTTGGCCACTCGTGGAGACCAGCTTCTTCTCGAGGTTAGTAGGGGTAGAGGGGGAAGGAATTCTAAAGGTGTAATGAGTTATAAAAAAAATTTGCTACAACTACTGGAGAATCTCAATCGGGGAATTGAAAGAGAAGTGTAATTATTTTCTCTGTGCAAGAAGCATTTACGTCAGTTTTTATTTTTTTTGAGAGTTGTTTTAAAACTTACAATAGTATGTATACATTTATTTATTTTTAACTGTCAAGCAGAGACTTGAGTAGAATTAATCTCGTATTTGTGAAATTAGTGTTTTATCTAATCAATTTATATCTGGGCAATCCTCAGATTGAGCTGGATGTACTTCCTATATATTTTTTCACTACGTCTTACTACCCGTTTGGTCTATACGTGTATATACTACGCTATTGTGTTAGGTATGAGTAAGGTTTAATTTATATGAAGTGTATCTGCATCTGTGTGGAGGGAGAGCAGACAAACCACCTCAGAACACCTAAGATTAAAACCCAGATCTTCCTGTCAATTGCAGTCCATTCTATTGAAGGTCAGTGTCGGCTTACAGTGGGAATATAGGGAACAAGAGAAAAGGTAAGGGTTTTTGCAGTTTTTATGGCAAAATTTAAAAAAAATAAAAAGAAATAGAACATTTCTTCAGTACAAACATAGAGTTTAATTTTCCTCACATGGTGAAATCAACGGTTATTGAATATGTTATGAGCATAGCGGCATTAGATGTTGTAGTGATACTGTTTTAGGCCCCTCTCATTTATTCAAAAAGTCATGGATGAAGTATATTTTTCTTTAAAGAACTGTATGTAAAGTTTTCTTTTAATACTTCATCCATGGATGATCACGCGTTTTCAGAAGTAAATTCAATATAATACATTTTAACTCTTTCTTTGTTTAAAAACTTCTTTCGTTCTTTTTGAAACTCTGGTGAGGAGTTGGCTACCTTTTACCCAATAGGAAGCTAGCCTTCCCAACATCAGGTTGCCAAGAGTTCTCCAATTAGTTGGTTTTAACACTGAAGACAAGGGGTCCTAGAAGCAAGGGGTAGGTCATATATAAGGGGCTGGAGCAGCTTGTGCATATAGCGATCTATATAGACACTTTCTATCTCAATCTGTAGCAAGCTCTAGCTCTAGCTCCCTGCGTCAGTTCGTTTAACGAATAAGAACTGTATCACTTTAATGTTAAATATTATAATATTGAAAGTGTAACTAACTAAATAAATCATGTATAAACATTTAATTTTACTAATTTCAACAGAAATAACTAATAAGTAATCCTACAGTGGGCTAGGCATGTAATCGTATCATCACATAGCCGTGTGATAGCAAGTGCCCAGTAAGACCATTGGTATCCCGACCTTGGGATGTATCGACATAAAAAATAGATCATAATTGCTCCTCAACTGTGGGGCATGCGCGAGTCCTCACCATCATCATCATCATTGTAAAAACAATATCATCATAATTGGCGCCCAATGTGGGACATGCATGGGTCCTCCTCCTCCTCATCACCATCATAAAAACGATATCATCGTAATGTCAAACTTTTTATATGGAGATAAAAAGTTGTCATTAAATCAGGACACCCTTGACAGATATTCAACAACGGTTGATATCACCATGTGAAGAAAATTAAACTCTGTTTTTGTGTATATTTTATTTATTTTGACAAAAAAAAAGTTTTGCTATAAAAACTGCAAAAATACTGACCTTTTCTCATGTTCTGTGCACTCCCACCTTAAGACCATTCGACCCTTCTTAGTTAAAAATCTTGATTTAGCCTAGTGCTCTATTTCAAATAACCTTATACATGCAAGAGAAGTTTGAACAAATAAAATACAAAATACAAGAAAAAAATAAATAATAAAATAAGAATAGACTAATAACTAAATATTTATTATCACAGTATAAAAGTAGGTACACTATGCCATACAATTTCCCTCTTTTTACTGCACTAAGTCTTAAAATAAACATTAAACCAGACAAAAAAAAATGTAAACTTAATACAATATTTTATCTGAATTTTATCAGGCATTTACAAGCAAAAATAGGGGCTTGAAAATATTCAATGAAACATTGGCTCAACACATATTTTAATATGCGAAGAAGTTCAATCCAAAAAACTTATATTTAGATTTCCTACAAAAATCTTGATTTTTATATCAATACTAGAACAGGGTCAGTTCAATTGTTCAGTATCTCGGTTCTTTCCTTGAGAACCATGACTGATTTTGGTACTAGTACCTTAAAAGTCGGTTTATGGTGTTTATGTAAGTAAAAGCGACTGCAAAAACAATTAAATGGATATATATGACATAAAAATAATATCTAAGACTTAAATTTTCTTATATCTTTTGCACCTTTTATGCTGCCAGATGATGAATTTAGCGAATACTTGTATAACATGAAGATGAATACAAATGAGATAAAATGGCTTTAGATTAGTTTGTGGTATTAATTAGAGCTTAGAACAGGGAACCAAAATAATAGAACCAGAACCAAATCATCACTTCAGTATGCTCATATTATGTTTGTTATTTATGTTGCCTCAATAAAAAAACAAAGTTTTTTTTTTAATATGAAGCACATCACCTAAACAATCTTGTCCATGGCTAAGGCCTACCTCCCATGATAAAAATTGTCAGGTGCTTCACAAATGGTGCTGATATGTTAATGTTTATGTTTAATCAAATAGAGATTGCTGTTAAGAAAATTTACGAATATCGATTAAATTGACATTTCAACATGAGAGTTGTGATCCTGCTGTATATAATTTTGAAACATTAAATCCCGTTCAACATATGTTTAGCTTATCATTATTTTATAGCAATATTTGTACAGTACAAGGGTTATTTATAGCAACATAAAACATATATTTGATAAAATATTTACTCTTTTCCTGTATAGATATTCTTATATTTTTAAACTCATAATACTGATAAATCCATCCAATATTCCTGAGTGTTTTAGATTTCAGGAAAACTATTCACAACACATTATTTACTATTAACGACTACCAACAAAGAATCACATGATTAGTTAATCGACCATAGCTTGATGAATTACAAAGTTCTTAAAATTGTGAATATATATAATGTTATAATGTTTGTATACTCGATTTTTAAACCAAATATAAACTCTTGCAAGCAACAATACTTATAATAGTTAATACAAATAAGGAGCATTTAAAGATAATAATCAAATATTTGCCTGGCGATAAAAAAATAGATTGAAAAATCATATCATGGCAAAAACAGCACTTGATTGAGAAGCAAATGTCAACATTCCTGGTCAGAGCTTAGCAAGCTACTTCACGCCTAACTCTGTAGGTCAAAATAAAATGTTAAGGTAAATAAAACAAAAAAATAATGATGGCTAAAACTATAAGGTGTTAGACTCGCATAGCACTTGGTCACTGTTAGCAAGGAGATCAAGGTTCGAACCCAAGCCAGTTGCACACATGGTTTAGGGGGGTTTCTAGATGTGATATGTCTATCTGCCACACTAATACGGGTGCAGTTTTATAAATTATACCCTCATTCCTAACTGTTTATATAAGATATTGTCCAACTCCTTAGCTCACTCAGTAATGCATCTGTATATTATATATTATTATCTAAGGGCCATGGGTTCTATTCCTAGGATGGCTGAAAAATACCTCATTGGTGAAATTGGGATTACAAGATGACTGGGTTTTTTTTGTTTTGTTTTTATAGGATTAAGTTTGTTTGTCAATCATGAGTTGATATTAGAAAGTGCAAATTTTAGATTATTTATAGAAACTAATTAAATTACTAGTAACACAGTGGTTGAATGGTCTAAAGCAAGGGTTTCCAATAGGTGTCCTGCGAAACTTTTTTTTTTGTGGCCCACAAAGTTTCTTGGAAAAATAATCTACTGTAGTAAATTGATGTTTTCAGCCAAGAAACTGTATATTTTTACTTGTTTGGGAAAAAAATCCATGAAAGCTCCAATTGATGGTCATGTTTAATTTCTTCCTTACATCCGCTATATTATATTGACATATCAAAGATAGTACATTTTAATAGGAAAATGTGTTTGGTATGTAATCAAACATGTCTAAACTACCACTTCTTATTTTATTCACAATTAAATACCTATCATCGTTTTTGCAGAGCTTGACAAAAATTAGCCGACTATGATGCCAATAGACTTGTGGGTTCGGGAACTTTTAATCTGGGAAACCTGGTCTAGGATGTAACTCTCGTAATATACTGGACTTATGATGACAGGAAGACGATATTGGGGCTTGAATCCCGGTCGGGCTTACCGAGGGTGGTTTTTCCCTAAAAGGTTTTCCCCTCCACGCAAACGTGGGTATCCTTCCTCTAAATTCAAACTTCGTCATTCCTAACACATCTAGTGTAATTAGTATATAAGCCTATGCCCCAAATTGGCAGTACGACGTGGTGGTAAAAAAAACTGTGTATAGAATGTACTTTCCTAAGTAATCGTATGTAGTTATTATTGTCATTGTCAAATAAAAGGATGTGTCACTAAGTAAGGTAACAAGACCTCTAATGTTCATGGTTGTCCTTATTTAATTCAAAGTTCCTGTCAGGTCAGAGTAGATAGCGCACTGCTTCCTCTCAAGGACACTAGACTGCACACCACTTATGTCATATTGCCTAACACTCAAGGACACTAGACCACATCACATATGTCATACCGACAAACACCAGTTGTAAAATGGCGGGGTTGGCAGAAACAGGGTCAAACATTGAGTTGCGTAGGGAAATCAAATTTCTGCTGCTAAAAGGCACATCAGATGAAATTCATCGCCAACTTGTTGAGGTGTCTGGTGTTAATGTCATGTCAAGGAAACAGGTTTGTGTTTGGTGCCTTGCCCTTGATAAAATCAGGACAAACGTTCAAGATGAACAGCGATCCAGCTGGCCAAGCCCGTCCTCCACATATGACAATTTGAGACGAAAATATTTTGGTATCATCAAGGTGTGCTTCTTGTTGATTTCTTCACCCAGGGAGATAGTGATTGCTAATAGCTATTGTGACACATTTAGTCAGTTGCAGAAGACAATTCGTCAAAAACGACTTGGGTTGGTGAGAAGAGAAGAGGTGTCGTATTGCTGCACAATAACGCCACTGCCAACCGCACAACTAAGTTGTTACAGCGCTACTATTGGGAGTTACTGGACCATCCTCCCTAAAGCACTAAGTGATTTTAATCTCTTCGGACCATTGAGGAAGCAGCTGGGTGGAAGGCGATTTGTGACCGATAGTGAAGTTCAGCAAGCCGTCCTGTCCTTGATTCAGACTCTTGACATTGATTTATTCTATTCCAGGACAAATGCCTTAGTGTACTGGTGAACCAAATGCATATACAAATATTGGGAATTTGTGGAAAAATAATCTGTACTAAGGCCGTTATAAGTGTACGTATTACTTGAGTAAATTTATGTACATGAGAAGGCTTGTTAGCTTACTTATTGAAACGCCCTTGTAGGTTCATACAGACATTATATTCAATTTATTTCCACACATTAAGCATAACAGTTTTTATTTTACCAAAATTTTTCATTTCTTTATGATTAAAACTCCTTTAGTGTAACAATATTTTATGTTTAATCTAACATTGTTGTATTTTTTTAAAGTATTTGCTCTTTACATCTTCAGTGAAGTCACAGTATAAAAATATGGCTACAAAAGTTCTTAAGCATACCATTGCCAAATAACATGAAACTATCGCCATTGAAAAATTGTATTAATACCAATAAAATAATACAGTTGAATATTGTCAATATTTCAAGTGATTATTTTTAAGGGTGTGAGAAGCTTCAAAATATCAAAGTCGAAGGCGAAATCTCAACAACTTTCACATCTTAAAAATATAACAGTTCAGAAAGAAGAAAAAAACTTTGATATATTATGAAAATAAAATAAATATCTCACTAAATATGATATTTTAACACCTTCTAGTGATTAAGTGACATATTTAAAGTAAGTGTAGATAAATTAAAATATGTTAGCATTAAATAATACGGTGTTCCCCCTCCCCTTTCTAACACATTTGTCTTTATCTAGAGATACTTAATGGTATATAATGCTTATACAGGTGCTGAGAGTGATCTGGAAGGAGAACAAGATACCAGTAGACTGGAAGAAGGAAGTTATAATACCTATTTTCAAGAAAGGAGACAGGAGCGGGTGTACAAATTATAGGGGGATAACGCTGATGTGACATATAAAAATAAATGAGAAAGTACTGGAAAATAAAATAAGAAATAAATTGAAAGGAAGGTGGAGAGAGGAACAGCACTGACTTAGGGAACAAAGGTCTACAAAAGACTTGATCTTTGCCATATGACAGCTTAGGGAAAGATGGGATGAATTTGGGTAGACTTGGTAAGGCCTAAAAGCTATAAAGTTTGATGGAGTACAGCTGAGAAAGGTACAGAGTGTAAAATATCTTGGAAGCGTGAGAGAGGAGAAAAGTGGAAGTAAAGAGCAACAAATTAGAAGAGGAAAGCAGGGAGAGTTGTTCTATAGGTATGTAGAAGACCTGCTATGGAGAAGAGAAGTGTCCTTGAAGTGCAAGGAAGTGTCTTACAGGCCGTACTTTGTACCCATTGTTACATATGCAGCAGAAACATGGACAATGAATATAAGAGAAACTAGGAAAGTGGAGGCCATGGGAATGAAGTTTGTGGGGTACATGTTAGCTGTCAGGAGGAGAAACAGGATAAGGAATGAAGTTATCTGGGAAAGAGTAGGGGTACAGGGAGTACCTAAGATAGTAGAGGAAGCAAGACTGAGATGGTATAGGCATGTAATGAGGATGGAGAAGGAGAGAATGCTAAATAGAATTATGGAAAGAGCAGATACCAGAAAGTGTGTGAGTGAGAGGAGAAGAGTGGAAGCAATTTAAGAAGGAAGGGTGGAGGAAGATGGGAGGCATTTTACTTAACAAAACCAAACCATAGGCTGGAAACAGATGATGGTGATGATTTAATGGATCATGTAAAAATTAAGTTTGACAACAACAAAAACCTTTCTTCGACTTTGACTATTCTTTGCATGTTTCAAACATGACTTTCGAGCTCCCCTAATATTTTTTGTAATAAGTTTCAGATGTATCTTCCTACCAAGACCCCAACACATCCAGTTTGAGAGCGGACATACTTTATAACTAATTACACATTTATCACAAGAGTGGATTTAACCAAAATAAATAGTATAAATTTCTGCTTACAAAAGACATACATCGATAGTGCCACTTAAACATATTTGTATAATGAAGCACATGATAAAATAAACTATTTTATATTATATACATATAAAAAATTCTTAAGTATGTTCTAAAATACATTTAGAATATTTTATTTAGCTTATAGTAATAATCTGATGAAGTATTCTCTTTTATATGATAAACGTAAATCTTTTTAAGCATAAGACAATGAAACCAGAACTTAATTGTCAAGCCACATTGCAGTATAAATAATAATATCACAAAAATCAGTGTATCATGAAATGAGTAGCACCACTTATTCACTCAGTTTTTGTTTTGCGATATTATCAGAAGGTTTAACATGATTGTGTGATCACGTGGTAAGTACATTAAATTAGATGTGCATTTATTTATTTTATAATAAAATAGATATATTTTATACTTTTGCCTTACATACTTAGAATATTATTCCAAAGAGCACTTTAGATTTTTAAAACTAACATGTACAGGTTGATTAAAAATTCAAATAAAAAACAAAATTCTGAATAATTGTTGGTTTATGACCTTTTAATTACCTATATTTTGTGTCATAATTTAACTTTTTTTGTGTTTTATATTTCCATTTTTAAGAAGTTACATTGCACATTTCTTGAATTTTTTACAGAATGAAAGCTAGATCGAGATATTGAGCAGTAATTACTTATTTTCTTTGAAGAGCAACCACTACCTTAATGTCCAGTGACAGCATTGTAAAGTGTGAACTGTGTTAATTTTGTCCAGTGGTGGCAGTGTAAACTGTGTTAATTTTGTCCAGTGGCAGCAGTGTAAAGTGTTAATTGTGTTCAGTGGTAGTAGTGTAAAGTGTGAACTGTGTTAATTTTATCCAGTGGTGGCAGTGTAAAGTGTGAACTGTGTTAATTTTGTCCAGTGGTGGCAGTGTAAAGTGTGAACTGTATTAATTTTGTCTAGTGGTGGCAGTGTAAAGTGTGAACTGTGTTAATTTAGTCCAGTGACAGCAGTGTAAAGTGTACCTTCTTTCATATTATGTTAAATTAAATAAGCTATGCAAATTTTGTGTGCCTATGCAAGGCTTTATAATATTAAATCAATACAAATTTAACAAAGTTTTGGGTTTGATTCAAAAGGTTGCAGACTTATATTCAATAGAATGTAATTCTAAATTTGAATTCAAAATTCAATTTTTTTTATGAGTCACTAAACTTTTTACTATAAACCAACATTGATCCTTAATCAAAACCTAACAAACAATTTCACCATAACATTTCTGATACAACGCAAGGCTGTATTTATGTTTTACTTTTAATTTGAATAGATGTCATCATAAAATATAAGTTTTGAAACATTTTCATCATAAAATATTTGACTCAGATTTGATTCAAAATCAAAAATCTTGGATTTATACATGTTCAATATTTTGTTAAGTTTCACAAGACAACAAACTTTGGTTGAATATTTTACTTGCAACACGCTTTGAAAGACATTTTGAAGTGTTCAACAAGGACATTTATTATACTTAAAACTACCTGCCTCACAGACAATATATTGTGCTTATTTTTAGAGCAAGATAATTTTATAGTCCACCGTTCCACGCACATTCCGACAGTTTAATTCAGAATGAGAAGTAAAGTGGTTACCAACAAAGCATTACACTTGTTAAATAAACATCTTGAATTTTCAATCACTCGCATTTTGTCAAGGTCATTCACAGCCTTGTGTACATCTTAGAATATGTAGCGCTGTTGTAAACTTTGTAGGTTATGAAACTTTCCGATCAGCCTGTATACAGGGCTGTGTCATGTCAAAGACTGATTGGCTATTTCTCTTTCGCTCCGAATATCTCCGGTTTGAATCCAGGCTGAAGGGAATCAAGCAGATAAGAGTAACAGTGATAAAGTCCACTAACCAGCGGTGTTAAGTATCCCCACCTCAGCCCCAATTTAAAGAACAAATATGGAAGGCACCTGTACAGGCAAACAAATTCCACGCCAGAAGCTTCATAATACTGAGATTACTTACTCTTCTTTTGTTTAATTAATACTAATGCATTTTTTCTTTCATTTCTTTTTTCAAAAATACAGTTAAAATAAATAGAATACTGAAGATTATAATCACAAAGTAAATTAGTATAACTTAAGTGAAACACTAATTGTTGATGAGGCAAGACATGACACTCTTAAGGGTTGTTCGGCGGAAAACGTGTAGAGAAAGTTTAGGACAATAATAGTTGGCATTTAAGTTAGAAAGTGATGAATGAGTCTCCGATTTCTATTGCCCAACCTAAAAATATTTCTTTGCAGTCGAGGTGTACGAAGTCCATTTATATATATGAAGTAGAGTCGAATAAATAAAATTAATAAATAAAATTATTTATAAAATGTTATATTGCTAACTTAATTATCATATTTTGTCCTAATCTGTTTAGTTAAGTTATTATCACAATATGTAATTTAATCATTTTAGATCCTTTGTTATTGTCGATGTATATAACAACAAAAACGAACAAGAATTGAATATAAATGTGTATGTTAGCTGGCAAAGCTTCGTAAGTGTTGAATTCAGAATATTATTTTCAAATCGAAGACAAAAGCTAGTGAATATTTTAAACGAAGCTGAAGTTTTCAAAATATCACACAACCCTACATTGCAGAATAGTCTGTTAGACATTTAAAAAAAAAGAGACAGTATGGAAGAGGTGTAGGGTGAGGTATGAATATTTTTTTTC
>CABFWB010000429.1:0-23893 GCA_902151455.1 Timema bartmani | reverse complement strand
CCCCCCCCCATTACAATATCACCCTTCGTATATGTTTGTCTTCCTGCACAGTAGAGTTTCATGTCTAGCCACATCAGCAGTATTTATACATACAGGGTCATAGTCACGGGCAGACATAATGTTGGGCCCCTTTTATCAATTAATATACTTGATACGTTACATGGCCATAGCTCAATAAGATCATGACTAGCTTAAAACTGCATAAATATTGTACTCAGACATGTTAAAGGTAAAAACCACAAGTATTTAAATTTTTTTTCAATTAGTAAAAAAAAAATGACACCCGGACACTGGAATTGAAACCGAGAACTGAACACAGGATTTCTCCTGTGCTCGGGGTAGTTCTTCACTCATTGGAATTTTCACAGTCACTAAAATAATAGACCTACACTACTTTCATAAACAATAAAATAACTGTCAAAAACATTTTTCTTTACTGCGAATTTATTTTAGTATAGTTGTCCATCTTGAATATACTAATCTCAAGTCTCAAAGTCAACTTGGGATTTTCATCTAATCTTTCCACCCCTCTATTGTGTCTTCACCCAAAGTTGAGTCATTAGTTCATTATCCCTTGTAAGACGATCTTTTAATGTCTCAATATGATCTAATTCAAAGCTAACTTGGAACGAATGACCCAACACTTTAGGCTGACATCCTTTAACCCCTTCATAGAGTGTAACAATTTCAAAATGTATATGTGTCTAAAAAATTACATTAAGTTGAGATTTTAATAAAATAACGTTTATAATATAGTGAATGGAAAAGTTGGAAATTGGCTCTGGAAAACCTGGAAAATTCAGGGAATTCTAAGATATAATTTGGCTGGACACCCTGAAGAAAAACCGCTTAACTGTTATTTATGAAGTGATTTTTCATTTTGTTCCATCATTTTTATTCGTGTGTACTGTTCTAGAATAGCGTGGAATGTTCTCATTTTAGTACCATATAACACTCCTACCCTATCTATCAGGTAACACCAGAACTACCAGCTTCGGTGGCCGCATGCTCTAACATGCTACTCTCGCAGTAGACTAGACTGACGATGATGGGGAAATCGAGGTTCAAATCTCGGTCGGGTGGGTTTTCAAAATGACTTTACACTCTCCCTCCATGAAAATGTGGGTACACTTCCACTAAATATAACCTTCCTAATTCCTAAAACCATTAGCGTAATTAGTACATAAATGTACAACCTGAACGGGTAGTATGGTGTGGTGCTAGCAAAAAAAAAACCCCGAACTATCACAAATCTAGAAAGCCAATCGAATCAACTCATAGTAAAGCGGTTAAACTCTGAGAAGAATGACCCTGTGCGCAGGACAAATCCTTGGTAGCTCTGTGGTAGAGCATTGATGTGTCCAGTTCTGGTTTCAAGGTGTCATTTGTCAACCAAGTGAAATATGTCAGTGAAGGCTGTATTCCTACAAACATAAGATCATTCCATCTTCTTATTTATTTATTTCTGTTACAGTCTTCAGATTTATACTGTATTTCAAGTAAATGTAATACCCCAAGTTAAAGGGCCCATAGGGCCTCTTTAGAGGTTTAAGCAGGGGCCCATCACCTGGTCCCCCCTGTACACATGCCTATGTACAGAATGGCCAAAGTAAAACACACACACACACGTTTCATGTTCGCCTTCAGTTGGTGAAGAGAAGAAGTGATCTTCCCCTGTTCATGTAGTGAGGTTTTACATGATTAGTCAAATGGAAATCTGCCCTGTGATTGAATGATGCATCAAAGAGAAGTGTGTGATATGTTTTATTCTCGAGACAATCCTTTTAAGGATAATATCCGCATGTTCATAGTTACTGTCCCTCCTTTTCTTTGAAGAATGGTTTGCATGCAGACATAGAACAATTTCAGCTCGCTGAAACTTAAATATCAGTATTGATATTTTTTTGTTACTATTTTTGTTGGTGGGTTTTTATTAAAATCAGCTAGAAACACCTCTATGACATGATTAATGGATGGTCTAATGCATCTTCCTTTACTGAATTAACAGAAATAATGTTCTACGATAGATATTATTTCTTTAACACTAAAATCCACAAAGATGGTACGGTCATGTAGTGGGGATGGAAAAGGAAAGAATCTCAATTAGAAGGATGGAGATGAAGTATGCAGAAGAAAGAGTGCAAGGGAGGACAAGAAAAAATTTGCAGGAGCAGGTAACAGCAAGTGTGCAAGTGAAAGGGGAATAAAGGAGAGAATGAGGACTAATGGTAAGAATGATAAGAATTGAGACGGAGGCATTTTACTAAACTGTCCTGGCTATAGGTTGGAAACAGATGATTAAGATGATGATGATGAGATTGTGAGACTATTGATCGCACCAGAAACACACATTCAATAGAAAACATGTGCAATATTATTCAATATCAGTGTGCTTTATATTGGCCATCCTGTATTAGGAATGGAATTTGTAGTCATACCAGTTTTTGTACCACAAAAAAATATAAATAAAACATATCTTAGGAGAAATTACTTAAGAGTAAGAGTGATTCACTTTTATGAACTGATAATCCTTCAAAATTCATAAGTAGAACATTTGACATGAAATAAAAGTATTAATATAAATAATAATAATGGGCACATGTTCTTATATGGTGAAATTCGAGATACGCGATAACACATGTACATACATGAGCAAATAAACTGTAGGTAGCGTATAACCTGAACGGGTAATAAGACACACTGCTAAAAAAAATTGTAGGCCCACCTGCACTAAATAAAATGTACAGACATGAAATGTAGTTCTTATTAAACACCGACCAATAATCAGCGATCCAGTTTCCTGGGATGCCAATATCAAAAACTTTAAATGCTCTTGGCCACTATTAAAAAGGTTATTACAAACTAAAAATGTTTCTTGAGCATTAAAGTTAACAAAAGATCAACACAAGTTGTGAATAAAGAGTAGGTACTTTTTTCCTAATTGTTTAAGTCAGTTTTCAATCCCATGCTATAATCTGTTTATGTTATAAGAGTATAGCATCTCGCGAGATCATAAGTTTGCATCGGTGTAAGAAACACTGGACCGCCCCGAACCTGGGAGGAGACTGGTCCTCTGGTGGACGGGGAAGTCAATCAGCAACTGGTCGCTCTCCGAGCCTGCGTAATTCATATCCGCCTGCTGCGCGCTGATTGATCTCGCCAACTTTCTCATGAACCTCTCTCGCCTCTCCTTGTCCCTCACAGCCTTTAACCTCGTGAATTCGTCATCGGAACTGGTGGTGCTCGAGCCTCCGATGCTCACGTTGTCGTCGCCTTGGGCCCCGATGGTGATGCTACTCTCGTCGCCTTGTGAACCTACCTTACTCTCTGCGCCGGTGAGGGAGGGGTTGTCCCCTCCGAACCCAGGGGCGCTCTTCACTGACATGATCTCAGTGTAGGTGACGCTGGATAGTGCCGGAGACGTGGCTGGGGGTATTGCAGCTGATGCAGGGGCTGACGAGGACAAAGGGAGGTTCGTGAAATGCATGGGCTTGAGAGAGCTGGATGGGACGGCTACAGGCGCTGATGGGGGAGGGGGTCCCGTCTGGGTAGGGAAGATGTTCCGAACGTTAGGGTGCAGGTCGGGAGGTCGCATGGAGGTCACTGTCGACTGCTCATCCACTTCTTCAATCACTTGGTCAGCGATCCTCATACTGCCTCCACCAATAAACTTAGAGTGGAGGCTGGCGGAACTGTTGCTGACAGGGATTTTACCGGGACCTAAACAAAGTAAGTGAACATTAGTTTAGTTCTTACTTAGAGATATGACCCTCGAATCCCCAAATCCCTCAAGAGATTCAAGATTTGCAAAAATCACCCACAAAAATCTAGAGTATAATTAATAAGAGATTGACTTGAAATCCCAGTTTTGATTTAATAGTAAAAGGAATTATATAGGCTTGTGTAAAAAAAAACTAAATTGTATTCATATTATTATTTTCACCAAAAAGTGTTCTCTTTGTTTTTTATTACACAATAGACATGTCACATGACCACAAAATATATTTTGTCAGTGGCATCGATTCTTTATAAAGAAATTAAAATTCAATTTTAAATATTTTTATTTTTATTAAAAATTGTATATTTTTAAAATGTAAGGATTTGACCCATTTATAGTCTTAACTTTAATGTAAAATAGGTAGACAGATTTAAAAAAATGTACTCTCATATTTAACTCACAAACAGATATTTTTTTCTTTGTTTTCAAACACATTTTAAAGACTCAGTTTGTAAAAAAAAAATATGGTAATACCTTTCTTTTTCCTGCCAGGCATGGTACTTATGAATGTACAAGCTAACAAGATAGGTGCGAGTAAGCGACTGATTCAGAGGGCTACTGCGAATGACGTCAGAACCGAGGGCTTTGCTGACCGGCCGCACCATTCCGTGTGATACTTGTACCAGGAACTAATACTTTTCTCTATTTGAGTTAAATATTATTGATTTAATCAATTGCACGAATAATGGTATTGTTTGGAGCAATGCATGATTTATTCCGTTACCATTAAGTTTCCCATCTAGCATTTTACAATGTTTCCTCGAGTTCTTATCTTCTTTCGGCTACCGGCTTACTAAGCTTGTTGTGGCCTACACCTGAGTAGCAGAGTTGCCGCTTATAGGTCTTCATGTAAACCTTCTCTTGGTGGTAACCTTCCCAAACTGAGCCTACAGGTGCTGATTATGACTTAGCTCATCATTAACAACCCTCTCACTCCCAGCCAACTGGCCAGACCCTGTTCCAAGCCTGTTGGGTTTGGCCCTGACCAGTCTCCTGTATCTCGTCTGCACCTGACCTGGTTTCCACTGGGGTTCAACCCAACCTCCAACAGGTTGCTCAGGCCCCGGGGTACACCACTTGACGATGAGATGAGGATTGAGTAGCAGAATTGGTACCCATTAGGTAAGCAACATGTATTGCGCTTCACTACCCCGTTTGTACAGGGGCAGGACACAGGGAGATAGAGGTATTTTACTAAACAGTCCCAGCCACAGGCTGGAAACAGTTGATTATGATCATCATCATCAATGACACACTGCCTCAATGCGTCGACCAACCAGTTCTGGTAGCTTTGTCGGTTCAAATCCCAGTAAGATGGAAGTTACTTTTTGTGAAATTGGGTGTGGTACGAAGGTTTCTGAAGTCTATCTAAGTGTGATTCCAGGTATATCAAATCTTATCATATTAAGAACCTTACAACTACTGTTGTACTTAAACATTAGAATGGTGGTTACTAGTTAAAATTATTTTCTTGTAGCTTTATTTTGAAAGGCCTTAAACATTACATTTTTTTACACCCATTACTGTTTTCAACCTATGGCCGAAGTCAGTTTTTTATTCAAGCCATTTCTTTTCCACAACCGGCTGATTAGGTCTGTCGTAGCTTTGTATACCTTATAATCCAACTTAAGATCTAAGACAAGCACAACATCCAGTCCCCAGTCATTAATTAAACAGTAAGGGAGTATTAGTTAAAATTTTGTTTGTCTATGTACAATGCATACTTTTTTTAATTTTTTATTGGGAGTTTTAGGAGTAAGTTTAATGAGCATAGTGGTATATCTTTCGAATATCAAGTCGTAATGCTGGTCTTAAAATGTAGCCAGTGTTAAAACCTATATCATGTGCTCTACAGTTTAGCTCTACTTAAAATCATTTAAGTTTTTATTAATATTATTTATGGTCTAGGGAGGGGATAAAGAAGGGTTCAGAACCCTCCCCTTCTAAAGTTTCCTCCGGGTTTGTTGTAAATGTCACTTTAGCTTTGTACAAACAACATTCATATCATGAATTAGGTCCTTTCCTGAAATACACTATCTTGCTTGTTTTTGTCCAATCTAAATAATTTTTGCCATAATTTTTTGGCTCAACAGAAACAGATGATTTGAATATGTCAAACCCCTCATTGAATAATTTTAAAATGCTTGCAGTTGGAAGTATATCTATGGTAAATTTGTTTCTTTTAAGGCCATGAGCCAGTACGTTTACTTGTCAGCAAGCTCGACTGATGTAATCCTTTCCCTCAGCTGACCTTGGGAGAAGAGTAGGTACCTACCTTGTATATTCCTAATACCATGCCTGGAAAGTAGAGTATCATAGCCCCAATATGCTCTATTTACATTGTAGCGTCCAAAATTTGTTTGATTTTAATTGAAAACTATTTTTTTTAGACTATATTTGTATAATATATAATTAAAAAATGTTAAAGCCTTCCATTTCATTTTCAGATCTGTGTGAAACCTAATGGTATATTACCTGTTCTCCTGACTTCTCCCTCTCCAGGCAAACCATCCACCGCTGCTGTGGGTATGGTGGTAACACTGCCACTGGGCTGACCCTCCCTAGAAAAGAGCCTCCTCAGGACCGAGGTCACCGAACCCACGCGATGCAACGAGTTGGCCATACTGCCCGTGTTGATACTGGACTGGGAGCCCGCCGAGGTGATGCGCTCGCGAGTGCTGACACGACTCATGCTGCGCTTGGGGCCTGCCGTGAAGTGAATGCCGCTCTGGTTGTCGTCGTACTGAAACAATTTCACTTGAAAGATACTTCATATCTTTTTTTTTTAATATACAGACAACCCTCAGTTCACAAACAAGTTGCGTTCCAAGACTTTTTTGGTTAGTTGTTTTGTTCTTTAGGTGTATTTTTCATTCCTGAGCATTTACGACACAGCAGTAGCAATTTTCACGCATTAGAGCCATGTACTAAGCATCAAATGTTCTATACAATACTTTTATTATAATATTTGTATGCATTATGGTTTATTGTATATAATACACAATGTAAAGAAAATATGAAATTTAAAAAAATACAAGCTATCATAAGTGTTAATTTCAATTCATAGCAGAGAGGGTTATGTTTGTTGTTGTGAAATGCGAAAGATCGGTCGGGCACATACTTATGCTGTGTGTTTGTAATGTTATTATCCGTTTCAGGTATATTTGCGACTGGAAGTTTCTCTTTCCCAGACCCAAAATAAACCAACAGGTGACCATCTAAAATAATGAAGGCTAAGCAAGTGATGATCCTACTGGCTCACTCAAGGTCAGCAAAAAAGGAAATTCGCCATTCCTTTCTCTTACAGTTGCCAAGTTTATTTATTTAAATCTTGCAATTGTGTTCACTGTGCGTTAGGCATTTTGTTTTATAAAGAACTCTATCTATTGGCGACTTTAAGAAATGCTGTATGAATTGTGACGTTCATTATTGTGAGTGTTTGATAAACCAAGACTTGCCTGTGGTCTTATTTGTGCTGGTTGGTTGTAAGAAAGGTGGCAGCACTGGTTTGGCTCATAAAACACGAACCAAGCCTCAGTTTCTTTCGAATGTTTTCCATGGAAGTGTCATCTCAACAATTTATAGCCCAGCGTTACTCAGATACAGAAAGGATAATATCTGACAGTTATAAGAGTTATTAAAACCACATGAAGTCATGTGATGTTAGATATTCTCAGTATCTATAAAATAATACTTAAAAAAAATCTATGGTGTCAGCTCGCAAGCGAGCTATACAGACTCATATTTTTAGGAAAGAAAATGCCAACATTTGAGGATAGAGAGTATCATGTAGTCAACATAATAAGCCCTACGGCTATTAATTTCAATTTTCTAGATCGGAGTTGCTACTTCTTTATTCAAGTAGCTTCTCAATTGTCCTTACATGGTATTAATGTTGACCGCAAAAATATATGTTTTACCGTGTTATTACCGTAAATATGCTGTCATCTCCCTTTTAACCATGTATTACGAAGAGCTATAAATATGTAATGGTACAGTTCTATTTTCATAGGAAGGGCATTATCAGACAGCTAATAAAGGTACTAGATCTACTTTCACATATTCATACATCAGTCATTTTTATGAGATAATATTAATACCTATAAAATAGCCCAAATAAACAGTTAAATGTTATAAATATTGGCCACAAAAAAAAAGTTTGTATTTTCGTATTTTCTAAAAGGATCTTCCTATGAAAATTGGACTGTATATTTTTTTTCCATTTTAGCCAAATATGAAATTTGTTTGCACATGTAAGCCTTTTTTTTTGGCTTGAATACAATCATCTCATTTTTATTGTTGTATTAGTTTACTAATTTAATTTAATATTCAGGTGAATTTTTCTTGGAACAATACCTTTCACTGCTAACTTTTTTTTTTACCAATTGATTGTATTTTAACAAATATTTTAGATCACTGTTTTTAGACATGGATTGGTTCTTTTGTTTCTGGGTTATTTACTTAAGTGATGTCCCATTTACTTGTATAAAGGTGGAGGGGAACAAATGGATTTAGATTAGTTTGTGTAATTGAGGTGTGGAGGGGAACAAATGGATTTAGATTAGTTTGTGTAATTGAGTGGAATCTGGAACAGAGTACCTAAACTGGCAACAGAAATAATAGAATTTGAACCGAAACTGGTACAATTTCGGAACCAGCCCATCACTGTTGTTTTGAATGTTTGAGAATGTTCATCTAAGGTGCAAATATTTAGATTTGAATGGCTTTCCTTTTTAATACTTACAGCCGCATCACCCCCATCGTTAACTTTAACGGAGGAAGGGGCGAAATATTCCGCATCTGCTTTTGTGACCTCGATGTTGGCGGTGGAAGGCTTGGGGTGCTGCTCTCGGTACTGCTCGGCCGCGACCGTGTAAGGCAACTCTGCCGGGAACACTTCATCCCAGTACTGGTCCTTGATCAGCTCAGGGTGTTCGTGGTGCATCTCGTCGACGATAAGGTACGACACCTGCAACCAGATAATTCATCCTGTTAATTTATACACTTGTTTGACTATCATGTTTAATACAGAGGTCATTAACAGATTATTTGCATCTATGGGCTAAGGCAGGTGTCTCAAGCTCATTTGACCTTAAGGGCTATGTTGAAATTTTAAAATAATGAGGGGCCCGCAATAAAAAAAAGGGGAATATTGCCACCATTTTAACTAAAAAATACCCTAGCTTAGTAACTTTTGAAAATCAAGATATAGGGGATTGAATCTATTATTTTAAGAATCTGAATCGCGGGAAAAATTATTAACAAAAGCAGAAATATAAATATAATGGAGTGATAGAAAATATAAATAATAACTAAATGTATTTTTTGATATAATCTTCTTGTTATAACATTCATACATTCAGTTAAGTGTTAAATTAATGGTCTGGGCTCTGGTTGATAAGGGTCGTTCTATAATTATATAGAGTCAGAATCACCAATAAGGTGTATTAAAGCTATAGAGCAAATTATAGTTCAAAATTTGAAGGAAAAAAATTATGTATTTGAGCCTCAAATCTGATATTTTCTTGAATCCTCGAATATCCAATATCCCCCATGGGACCATAACGTAATCCGTCAAGGAAAAATTATACGTTTCAGGGTAAGCAAATAGTGTCTTGTTTGATTTAGTCTTAAAATGTTTACCTGCAAATTTCTGTCGACCAGCCAGTTCACTTCAAAGTCATCGTCATCTTCCCCAAACGGGTTGATCAGACTTTCCGCAACTTTGAGCCACCCCATGTAGAAAAAGAACTGCAATCAAATTACATGTCAGCCCCTGTTAAGATTCACTTTGATTCACGGAGAGTCTTGATTGATATTGTTTTTCAACATGGTTCTTTCAGAGTTATAAATTGTCCTGAATAGGGGTAGTATAAGTTGATCATGAAAGATTTGTATTTTTAATTTCTTTGTTTTACATCATGGTTATTTATAAAGGCAGGTTATAGGAAGTGCACCCGCATTAGTGAGAATAATAGTAAACCCCCCTATCAGTGCATTTGGCCCCAGCCTCTCTCGCCACCAATAAAACCATTCATTGCGAGACTGATCCCCTAGACTGTGTAACCTATGGTGTGGGTATCATGAAGAATCCAGAGGTACCGATACCGGTTATAATATTCATTGAGAGGGCGACATGCGGTTAGGGGAGGAAAGGAATAGGAGTCGGCATGAAAAGCCACCTGCTGTGGGGGTCATAGAGTCTAAGGCGAACTTGGTACTTGATATGACAAGTATAGCCAATCATTAATGTTGAGAGCATTGTCCTCTAATCAAGAATAACTAAACTATTATAATGAAATATTCTGAAAATTGAAAAATGATACCTGAACACGGGAATCGAACCCGGGACCTTTGACTTAGTACGCCAATGCTCTAACCACTGAGCTATCCAGGAATCATCCCGTGGTTAGAGCATTGGCGTACTAAGACAAAGGTATCGGGTTCGATTCCCATGTCCAGGTGACATTTTTCAATTTTCAGAATATGATATCTAGATGGAGTAAATCCTCCCTAAAAGCATACATAATAGCTTTGGCTATTTGATTCATATTATAATGAATATAAATCATATTTAAAACTATTATTTTAATTTGATTAAAATAAGTATAAAATATTTGAAATCTACAACATCAAATACAAACCAAATTTAAACTAACAAAAACTATATTTTACTTGATTGATATAATTAATTTCTGTACAACAATAATAAACCATCAAAAATAATAATGTCATCTCCAACAACATATGTAACTCCTACACCACACACAGCCTATTATGAAATGTTTCATACAATAGTGATGATTCATTTTTTATGCTCTTCTCTCATAAGTCAACTTCTAATTGGTCTATTGTGACCCCAACCTTACCTGCAGCATTGTAAGGAGGGCATAACCTTACCTGCAGCATTGTAAGGAGGGCATAACCTTACCTGCAGCGTTGTAAAGAGGGCATAACCTTACCTGCAGCGTTGTAAAGATGGGGAAGTAAAGGTCAACAACGTTGTTATGTTTGTGCAACACGTGGGTCTCGTCGTTTATATCGAGCCACTGGCGCCCCATTACACAGGTTATGAAGTAGGAATAACAGGCCAAAGTAACCACCTGAAAAAAAAATATTCAGTATTGCCAAAATTTCTGCAGTAAAAAAAGAAAAAATATCTTAAATCAATTAATGATAAATATTATTTTTTGTTGGTAGCTATTTTGTGTTTTTAGTATTCCTAAAGTACATTTTAATCTCAAAAGAGCATTTTTATTTTTATTATATAATCAATAATAATTTCCTCAACTGATAATGGACAAATACATTTTGTACCAAGGGTGCCGTAAAATATAGTTGATGTGTTGAAGGGGGCTGTAGAAATAGAAATTATAGCTAAATTATAACATTTTTCTTAATAATTCAGACTAAAATTCAACTAGGCGGTAAATTTATTTTCTAAGGTATGATGGTTAGGTACGCTCTCTAATTACAGTCAAATTTTCATAGGAAAAATCTTACCAGACAGCTAGAAAATATTACTAGATCTACTTTTATGTATTCATACATCATTCCATGTGGTATTCAGCTGTAAAATTTTTGATAGATATTATTAATACTTATAAAATAACAATAATAAAATGTAAATAATGTTGGTTTTTTTCACCACGCCTTGCTACCTGTTCAGGTTAGACACATATATTATAATTACTATAAAGGGGTAGGGATGAGGAAGGAAGCATTTTAGAATATGTGTACCCACATTTGCGTGGAAGGATAGTGGAGAACTATTTAGGAAAAACCACCCTCAGTAGAACCGATAGAGATTCAAACTTCTTTCTCCCTGTAATCACCAGGCCAGTCTAACACAAGAGTGATGTCTTAGATCATTCGGCCACTGAATCAGGTGTTAATAATGTTGAACACAAAAAAAAGTTTATAATTTTTAAAATTTGACTATATATTGCTAATTGCTATAAATTGCTAGTAAGCATCTTAATAGATATATAAAAAAATTAATTCAAATTTTTGAAAATGTGTTTGAATTCTTAAATTTCGAATATCCTTAAGGATTTGAGGGTCTGAAGGATCCATCCCTAGTTTCTACCGACTGTTGAAGAAACATGTGGAATGTGTCTACCTGCGTGTAGACGAGGGGTACACTGATGTTGTCATAGCTCAACAGCAACCCACACTGCCCCCGGAACTTGTTCAGCTCGTCGATGATGGTCTTGACGGCAAAGTCGTCTCGTATCCTCCCCTCCTTGCGGGCCCTGGTGACGATACTCGCCGCCCAGACGATGGGCAACCAGTGCTTGGAGTGTCGCGGGAACTTGTTGTTTAGGTCGCTCATGATGGACTTCTCGTTGTCCGTGAGCAGGCCTGCCTCCACGAAGTGATCGATGGTGGGGAACCTCTTCTTGACCCGCGGACTGTTCATGGTGAACACCATGGATAGGCACAGGCAGACGTAACGCATGATGGTACGGCGCATCACGCGGCCGCGCTCGTCCTGAGAGGAGGACTTTGTTGCAGTAGAACAGTATTGTTAGGAACAAAGGTACGTTACAATAATAGGGTGGCCACAAAATATCAGAAAGCAAAATTTCCTGACTTTTCCTGATCCAAAAAATACAAATTTCGCTTATTAAAAACCCTTATCAGAATTACTGACGATGTTCAGAAAAATCAAAATGCTCAATTTGATTAAATAATTATTTTTGAAATGGACCAAAAAAAAACAACAACAACCATGTGTTTGAATAATATGCAATAAAGACGTTTCTTTTCCTTAGACAGCCAATTATTCAATTTTACTTGATCGATTACAAAATTACTCGACATTTCCCTAATCTTCCTGGCAATTTTAAGTTCCCTGACATGGGGCTTTTTGTATCTTCCTCAAATCTTGTCACCCTGAGTTACAGATGCTATAGTTATAAGTAGAAAAGGACCCAATCTACTATTTACAAAATTTTAATCATGAATCTTTATTTTACATAAAAATCCCAAATCTGAGTCAGAATCTTGGAAAAATGTGGTGAACATAAAAGGTTAACTTAGCTACATCACTTCTTAAGTTGCAATAGAAATAATAACTAAACATTACCATTCTTTGTTATAATGCTTTAATTATAAGATTCATTCATTCATTTAAGTGATAGATTAATGGTCTAGATTATGGTTTTTCAGTTTGTCCAGTAATTATTCTGGCCTAACCCTCAATAAGTATCATAAGAGCTTTAAAATAAATTCTGATTGAAAAATTTAAAATATATTTTTATACATCCAAATCCATTAAAAAAATTGATTGTTTTTTAACTATAATATGTCTTTTTGCATATTTTCAGAAGTTTTTTTAGTAATTACTCAAATTTGAATTGATGAAAATTAAGTTGGTAATTTTTGTTGCTGTATTTATATGTAAAAAATACTCAAAATAAAACTATTAAGATTAATTTACTTTTAAATTTATTATTAAAATATGACCATTGAGTAGAGAACAAAACAGAGTTTTTTAAAAATTGGTGGTGGGGTGGCTGGAGGGTTCAATCTTCTCTTACCAGCAAAAGTATTATGAGTAAACAAAAATACTTATTTAATAAAATATACGATAAAAAGAGTTGACATCACTTTCAATAATAGAATGTGTGTGTTATTACTGATTACATCATCATATTTTCTTCAAAGTTCATATAATAAATGTGAGTATAAAAACGGACACCAATCATGGCAAAAATATTTACGATTGAAACTATCAAAAAAATGTGGTCACCAAAGATGCTTTATTAATTAAAAGAAAAAAAATACGCTATAGCCTAAGTGTAGAGTTTATGCCTTTTATGTGTACCCGCATTTTCGTGGAAAGGAGAGTGGAAAACCATTTAGAGAAACTACCCTAGTACACCCGAACGGGATTTGAACCGTGGTCTCCCTGTCATCGGCATTTTACTATGTTGCGAGAATGAAACCTTAAGACTATGGGGCCACCGAAGCAGGTCGAATACTACTGGTCTAAAACCTGTTCTATAAAGTTTTTTTTAAAATAAAAAGATTAGTGAATACATATTTTATTTTATAAAACTTCTTTGATGTATTATCAAAGTTACATCATATTTCTTTAATCAAATAACTTTTATAAAACATATGAGACAGTGTAATACTGCCCTTCTAGAATTTATAGCACTTGCAATTTCAATCATGTTAAAAACAAAACTAGATACCAAGTCTAAAGGGTTTTTTTTACGGTCATAATGGTACTTCTTTCTTTGAGGAGTCACGAGAAAGTAAAAAAAAAAAGTTCTAACTAACTCCTTGTCTTCTCCTCTTGGGGTACCTCACAACAGATAATTCCAGTCCTCTGAGTACATCCCTGATAAATATACTGGCAAGAGATGCTCACCTGTCCGTGAATGTTGGAGCTCACGAAGACTGCGATGGGGTCGGGCCACGGAATACTGACGTACTGATTCCACCAGCGAGTCATCACGATAGACACGTAGAACCCCAGGACGAAAGAAAGAGGTATCAGGTCATTGAACGTCTCACAGTACTGCACCACTCGTTCAAACACCCTACAACACCAGACGCTATGTAAACACCCCCTGTTATAACACGCGCATTTTGGCAGGATTTTTTATTAGCACCGCGTCTTACTACCAGTTCGGATTTATACGCCTTTGTACTAACACCACTAATGTGTAAGGGATGAGGAAAGGTTGAATTAGAGGAAGTGTACTAACATTTGTGTGAATACAGAATGGAAAACTATTTAGAATAAAACTCCCCCAGTACATCCGACTGGGATTCAAACAATGATCTCCCTCTCATCGGCAGTCCAGTCTATTGCGAGGCCTTTTTTGTAGGAAATGTTCTAATCTACATATTTGAATAGAAACTTTTAGTCATAGGACCAATAGATAAGGAGATATTGACCTAAAATTTATTTTTGACACTTATTATGGGCTTTAAAATTTTGTCCATACAATGAAATTAGTGGGGACTTTTGATATATTATTTGTATTATTATTAATATTATTATTATTATTATTATTATTATTATTATTATTATTATTATAAGCACCGCGTCTTACTACCCGTTCGGGTTATACGCACTTACGCTAATGTGTAATTTGGTAGGGTGATTGTGAGATGAAATGGAGGACCTACAGTTTAACGTGGAATCCGAACCACGATGGAGGCCTGGCATTCCACACATTCACAAGTTGTGATTAGTACACGTCTTGTCAGAGGTGAAGGAAGGGTTTGGCAATCAGATAAATCTGTACCGGGACCGAGGATTGAACCCCGGACCCCCAGCACAGAAGTCTGACACCTTACCCCTAGACCACCAGGTCACCTTATTATTTGTAACTACTAAATGAAAGTACATACCAAAATTCATCTAGCTCTGAATAAATCCATAAGGAAACCCCTAAAGTCACTGGACTATACATGCCAAAATGGATATGGGACGGACGGCTTTAATTCCCCTCCGAAGGAAGTTGCGCTACATATTTTTATCGCTAAAGAAAAATATGTTGACCCTGGCTGAGTTTGAACCCACGGACATCGGACATCGGGTCCTGAAGTGAGCACTTTACCTCAAGGTCACCGAGGTAGACAGCCTTTTAGAAAATACATTTTTTTTGCGGTCAACATAGATAATATTTTATTATATTATTATTATTGTTATTTTATAGGTATTGATAATATTTATTAAAAGTGACAGCTGTAGATCACATGACTTGACGTATGAAAGTAGATCTGGTAGCTTTTCTAGATGTCATTTAAGATACTTCCTATTAAAATCGGACTGTACCTACTAACATGACATAAAATAAGTAATTTATGAGTATTATAAAATTATTTGAATTTCAAAACGGGATTAATATCCGTTTTCCTAGAATTTCAAATTCTCTACAGCAGTGGTTCCCAAACTTTTTAGAACCGCAACCCCATCTTTAGAACGACACACTTTCACGACCCACCTAGCTTTAATGGTCATAAGAAGGGAGGGGGGATTTTTTAATTTTAATCATTCTTTACTATTGTTTATTAAAATTTATTGTTGAATAGGGCCTATAAGTTAACAAAAAACTTATCTTTTTCTCATAATGAAGCTTGTGCGAGCGGTGCCTTTAATTCCAGATTCTGCGCCCCAGCCATGTACATACATATCTCTATATCAGTATGTTATGTGCCCTATTTTCTCTTCTTTTTTCGTTTTTCACTTTCCCATTTTTTAATAATTCTCTATTTTTCAAACTAAATTTTCAAAATTTCAAAAACTTTTTAACGAACCATCAAAAATCAGCTTGTGACCCAAATTTTGATATGCCTGCTTTACAGTATTTGAGGGAGTTTGAATATTTGAAGTAATAATAATAATAATAATAGTGATGGTTGTGAACTCACTTCTTCTGGTCAAGATCGAGGACGTATCTGTAAGTGAAGTTGAGGGAGTAATATAGAAGTAGGAACATCATCAGGTCCGGCCAGACCAACTTGTAAATACTGCCCCTCCATCTGGAACAAGACACAAACAGTGCTACAACATGTGCATCACCAGGCGCACAGCCAGTGGAGGAGGTGACTGATATATTGTCATAAATTAAATTAATAACTCTGTGTGAAGATGTCTAATCACGTGACGCCCAGCACGGACCTGAGAAGATTCACTGAATCCCTACCAGACGTAAAACACAACATTTTTAATGCAATCAGCTTGAAGAGTTTGTTTATTGCGTCAAGATAATAAGACTACAGCAAACCAAGATCACTAATTTTTTCCGACGTAATGTCATTAAAGTACAAAATTGATTTATATCTGCAATTTTCGTAACTTAAGTTAAGGTGGGGATGTAGAGGACGTGAGAAAAAGGTCAGTGTTTTTTGAAGTTTTTATAGCAAAACATTTTATTGGCCAACATAAATAAAATATTACTTTAGTAGAAACATAGTTTAATTTTCTTCACATGTTGAATATCTGTCATGAGCATAGCGGCATTAGATGAGAAACTTTTTAAAAGAAGTGAAAAAGTTATTATTAAGTTTCAGAACACCCTTGACAGATATTCAACAATCGTTTATATCACCAGGTGAAGAAAATTAAACTAAACGTTGCTGCAGGAGCAATATTTTATTTGTTTTGGACAAATAAATGTTTTGCAATGAAAACTGCAAAATTACTGGCCTTTTCTCTCGTCCCCTTCGACCTCACCTTACTTTAAGTTTTTATACTTCCGGTTTAATTTTTTTTTGTTTGTTCATGTACGTACCTATGTATATTTTAAGCATGTGTGTTTTACGTAACATATATACATGTGTGTATTTATATGTAGTAGTTTTGAGGTTATTGATTTATTGTGTATCAGTTGCCTGGCTACTAATAAAAACGGTTAATTCGAATTTTAGATACTTCGAATTTTTTTTTAGATATCCCTTGGACTTGGAATTAAAAAGGTTGTACTGTCTCAGCCCCATTACCAACACGACAGAGTAATAAGTCATCAGTATCATTACCCTAGTGTGTGCAGTGGAATGCCAAGGTAGGTGACGATCAATGCAGGGGGAGAATTCCTGGTAAAGTAAAAGGTCAACACGACACATCACATATCGATGATTGGCTACACACAGTAAGAACATGTAGCCTCTAATCGGGAGGAATAATACCATTATTTATTGTAATGAACCGGTGTTTGTTAGGTTATTTAAAATAAACTCTATAAATATATGCTTACAATTGCCAGGATGTTCATTAGGCTGGATAACATAGAGATGTCAAGGCAGGGCCTTTACCAGTAGCATTTAAACTCACTTAAAAAAGATTCTTTTAGCAAAATTTCTTAGAGTTGTTGGCATTATGGATTTTATAAGACTTCAATAATCAACCCCCAAGTGTCGTCCTCCTACCCTAATCATTGGTACGACCTTGTGTCTAGAAATTTGTTGAACTAAGGGAGAAAGAGGTAAAATAATTACGTGAAAAAGTTTTTTTTAAATTAAGTAAAAAAATCTAAGAAACCATTATATTTAATTTTATGAATCGTTAATTTCTTGCAGCCCCTGAAAAAGAAAGTTTTTTTTTACATCCATTACTGTTTCCAGCCTATTTCTGGGGTCAGTTTTTTATCCAAGCCATATATTTCTCCACTACCAGCTTGCTAGGCCTGTTGTAGCTTCACATGTCTTATAATATAACTTAAGACTAGGCCAGGCACAACATCCAGTCCCCAGCCATCAATTTATCAATGTGAAAGGGTAAACCCACATCTCATAAATGATAAATTCTCGGCCATGCCAGGAATCTAACCCGGGGCTCTTAGCTCAGTAGGCAGACAAGCTACTGACTGAGCTAAGGTGTCGGACAGAGAGAAAGTATTGTGATCATTAAATATATATATATATATATTTCGAGATTTTGATGGATGTCTACGTTTCATGACCCCCCTAAACCCAAAAATTTGTTTTTGCGATGCCGTCTGCCTAATCTCAGCATTTCACCGATCGGGTTAAAACTTGGTATTTAGGGTTTTCGTGAGATTCCCTATTATTTATTTTTTATTCGTAAGTTAAACACAAGATTTATTAACGACTTAATCTAAGCGTTAGTAATGAGACCGTAAATTCAAGGAAATGTACCCGCATTAGCTGAAGTACAACTGTCGTACAGTTTGAGGAAAGTTCAGAAGCACAGTACGTTTCGTATAACTTGGTTTGCCGGTGACGAGCAAGTCGAGATTCGAATCCCGATCTGGCGTACTGAGGGTGGGATTTCCCTAAATGGTTACTCGCTCTAGGTATGTGTTTTCTAAAAGGGTCTCAAAATGTCCATTCGTGAGAAAATCAAGGTATAGCTATGAGGATATCCCGGCCAGGTATTAAGACGAGGAGCATGAAGGGGTTGGTGGGGTGTAGAGAGGGAAATAAAGAGATTTATCTAAAACTAATAGTCTAAGGCGTCACTCTCGCGATATACTTGACAGGGATATCGGGGTTAGAATCTCGGTCGAGTGTGCTGAGGTTATTATTTCTCTTAATGTTTTACCAATCTCCCTCCACACAAATGTAGGTACATTTCTTCTTATTTCAACCTTACTCATTCCTAACACATAGCGTAATTAGTACATACGCGTACAACCCGGACGGGTGGTAATAAGCGGTACTTATATATATATTTATATATATCGTTTACCCAACTTCCATCACCTCCAGGTAGAGTTCGTTATGAAAATATCGAATGTTCCCGAGAACTAGGGTTACGTAGGGAAAATATAGGCAACCTTGTATTTTAAGTTACTTCTTCTGTGAACCTGTCCTGAGACAGGTATCAACTGGACATCTTCCATTTCCTTCAACCCTGAGTATCTTCTTTCATACTTTTGTAGCTCCTCCCTATTAAAATCTGTTACTGTGTAATATATACATAGCTTACTCCAGGGGCGGATTTAGGCACAGGCCTAGCAGGCACGTGCCTGCGGCGGCAAATCGTGAATCACGAAAAAACAATCGATTATTATAACTGGCAGAAGAAAAATTGTTGTCTTAATCATGTGTGTGATTGTTATGGTTTGCTGTACCTGCGTACCAGCCTGACAGAGGATCGCCTTAATTCACTGACATTCTTCTTAATTGAAGGTCCACTTATTGAATAAATGGTTGTCTGGCATTATTGAACAGTTCACTCAGCAGAAATCAAGGCGAACGATATTATCGACTATTTTATTTTTGTGTACATACTAATATTTAATTTGTAGTAGCATGTTCTAAAGTCTACTAATGCAAACTTTATATTACTGAATTAAATAATAGGCCTATTTGAATTTGTGTGTTGTGATGGTGTAAGAGTATTTATTTCAACTTTATAAGTCTTTGCTTGGAATTTTAATGCTTTTAAAACCTCACTATAATAAATAATCAAATAACGTAAGGACTTTTTATCTGTTCTTCCACAGATAACACTTGTGTAAATGGTGTATATGTGTCGGTGTACAAGGGGGGAGGCGGGGAGGGGGAAACAGGGATTTAGAAGGTTAGAAATTAAGATAGGAAAAGTTGGCGGCAAATTATTTAGTGCCTATGGGCGGCAGAGTCATAAATCCGCCCCTGGTTGACTCCCTTCACCCTTTCCTCTATTCAAACTACATGTCCTGTTTTATCTTAGAATCCATAAGGCAGTCGAACGTATGACGTCATCTCATCAAAGCATGCTTCACTCAGCCTGGAACGCTGACCAGCCAGCCTTTCTCGCGCGCCAGATGGGTTGTCTAAGCATGGCGGGGCTATCTGTAAGANTGGGTTGTCTAAGCATCGCGGGGCTATCTGTAAGAAACGAGGCGCGAAAAAAAAAAAATCGCTGAACCGACACGCAAAGGAATTTATTAACAAATCATCGGGGTTATTTTTCCTCTTACGTGCACGCGTTTTTTTTTTTACACATATATGTGATTACCACCAGTGGTCGTGCGGTCTAAGGCATCAGGTTTGTAATATAATAGAAGAGGGAGATCAATGATTCGAATCTCAACTGGGTTGTATTGAATGTGATTTTATAACCATATATTCAAACCAGAACCCTAAAAATAAATTGCCTAAGAACCAGAACAGAAATTAGAATCAATACATATTTAGGTTCATAGAGATTCTTATCGGTTATTAAAATATGTTTATAATTTATTATTTTATGCTCTTCTTTCTTTAACTTAATCTTATTTTAAAATTCTCTAATTTCCCTTTTCTCGTGAGTTTTTTTTGTCAAAGTAGGAAGTATTCCTTTGTATGTCCTTTATATAAATAACTTTAAGTTTCTTGTAAATAATTTTTAATGTATTTTTTATTTACGAATTTTATAATATGGTAGTGTAACTATTAAATAAAAAATTAAAGGCATTTTATTTTTCTCTAAACGTAATCAGAACTGGTACCTTAAAATGTTTATTGGAAGAATTAGAACCACAAATTACTTATTTATGTTTGACTCCCTCCTTATAACAGTGGTTTTCTCATCCTCTAATCACACGGATGCGGGTGCACTTACTCTCAAGTACCCTACTATACTAACCAGTGGCATCGCGTCAGGGTAAGCAAGGCAAGGACTGCTTGCCTTTGATTGAAGATATGTAATTATTTTATTTAATGTTTGCGAAAATATTCTCCTGGTGATCATTTAAATGTAATTCAAGCATCAGTGGGTTTGAAAAAAAAATCCCATACATGGCAGTGACTGTAACATTGCCTGAAAGGTTAGGACTCGAACCGAAGTTACTACCCCTCCCTTCCCCTTTCAAAATATAGAGGGATGGTATGGCATGAAAGGGGAAATTAATATATCCTACACATCTTTAAGACCGTTACACAAGACACAACTTCTTGTACATAAAGTTGTACAAGAAGTTGCAGCATGAAGATGGCGGCGTGTGAACACAAAAACTTGTACAAGAACTGCTTTGCACAACTTATTGTATACAATTTCAGGAAAGAGAACGCGTCCTATATCAGCCATTTTTCTTGCACAACTTTTGAGTTGTAAACACGAACATTTAGTCTGCTAGACAGTTTTTTTTTTAAAGAGTGATTGTAGGAAAAACAACTAAAAGCTTGAAAACAAACAAATAATTACAATTGAAGGAGGTCAAACCCCAAATATAAAGGTTTTCAACTGTTTTTAAAAAATATTAAAAATAAAAAATATTATTTTCATAATATTTAGGAATGAATAAGAAATTATTTACATTAAATACCAATATCTTCCAAATCATTCAATCATTATTTTTCCATAAAAAGGGCAAAAACTCAATTTGTTTTTCAACTATTGTATGCAATCTCAAATGCCATGTGAACAATCCCTGACTAAAATTTGTATGCAATCCATGTGACCAATATATTGTACAATTTATTGCACAACTTTTTGTGCAAGAAGCAGGTGCTTTTGTTTTGATGTGTGTATCAGTGAAAGCTAACAAACGAAAGTGTAGAAGTATATGTCTATAACAAGTAATAACACAAGCCACAACTATCATAAAAAAAACACCTCCAAATAGCTTCCCTAAGTATATATATATTTTTTAGTAAAATTCCGGGACCTCCCCTTTTAAGCTTGGGGGCACCCCTTCCAAGCTTGCCTAAGAATTTTGGTCACGAGACGCTACTGATACCAACCTATTATTAACCCTGATGCTACCCGCACGCGGGTTAAAGGCATCAACTTAGTCTTGTCTGGTTCGCCGGTGACGAGGAGGTCTTTGTTCGAACCACGGCAGGGTGCATTGAGATTTTTTTTATCCCTAATAGTTTCCGATATACTCTTTAAAAAATACTGATACATTTATTCTACACTATACCCTTCTCTTCCTTAGTCAATTTGTATCAATATGCGTATAAACATTTGCATAAAAAATGAGAAAACTTGATGTTAAACATAGCAGCGAGCTTGAGATACAAAGTGTTGTAGTTTTCTTTTCTCTCGTTCTTAATGAATAAAGAGGTGTATAAAAAAGTAGTTCCAGAAAATGACACAAACCATTGTATTCTAAGCCGTGTATGTTTTTTTCTTCAGGTTTTAAATATATAACATTGGAACAACAACCATAAATTCCTAGGTCATTTTTAAAATAGTCGTAAGGCCCTTAGCCTTGTCGAGTGCAAGTCTAAAACCTATTTTGTGGGATGGTGGGCGGGAGGGTGAAAGTTCGTGGCGTGGCTTCACAACCGATCAAAGTATCCTTCCGCGCCAACAAGAACAGATGGACCACGGAAACCGTAGATGGCGCTAGCTACCAGACAGGTCTTTCGGAAAAATCATACGCTTGGAAATATTAGTTTTCTCGAGAACTAGTGAAATTTTTATGTCAATATTTTCAACACCCCTTCTAAGATCAAGTATCGATGTTTATTAATTGTTACATTTTCTTATTTTTTGTGAATCCAGCCGGCAGTATTCTTGTAAAAAATGGCAATTTTATCAATATTTGATCACTGTAAAATTTATTGAGGAGATGTGTATATAAAAAGTATAACTTAATCAACATGCTTCTATTCTTGTACAAACTGTTTCGGAAAAAAATAAATTGCAAAACCATAAACATTCTTTAAGATAACAGTTTGTTCCCATGGCTCCGCATTTCCACGCCAAATGAAAAGGGCCAATCGCCTTAAATTGTAATAAAAATAATTGATATATTTTTTAAATCATGAGGTTTTTTTGTAAGCATATTTTTTTATTCGTCTAAAACTCAAGTTAGTGGCTTAGTCAAGCAAATGGCCTTTAGGAATATTCCTGCCAGGGTGTAGATTAAAAAGTGCCAGCACATATCTATCTAGGATAGGAAACAATATATATATATATATATATAGTTTGTGTTTATACTCGTCAGAAGAAGAGGGGAAGTGCTATAGCAGATAAACAAGAGGCCTCACAGGGTGAACTGCTCATTTTCTTATCTCTTTTTCTATTTCGTACATTCGTGTCTAAGTGTAAGAGTGCTTAGACTGCTTACATGCTGCAGCCCGCTCTTAAAATACAAACTGAAAGTGAGTATGGTTGTGTGCATAACCAGCTGCGGCCAGCTGATTCAATTATACACACAAGTTATTAAACCTGCGCCAGGGTCTCCCACTCCGTGTAACGAGATGAGAACAGAGCACAAGTTAGCTCAAGGCCAGATACACCCACACGCGCAAAACCTCAAACACCGCCGGAGATGGTAGCAAGGGATGTACAATGCAGGAGTCCTGCGTTAGGAGATGTGAGCTGTAGAAATTTACCGGGAAATTTTTCGTTTTAGATATTTAAATACAGCTCAAAGTGCACCTCAGCCTAATTATACCCAAGGTACGTTAGCACTAGAAACATAACCGGCCCCGTGGCCTAGGGGTCCCGAGCTCTATTTCCGGCTGGTACCAATGGTATTTTTTCCCTTTAGGGGAAATATTCCAATGATCACTAGGGTTTGGTTGGCTGAAGTTAAGATTCACCCCGGCTCCACAAGATCATAATAACTATCATCACAATCCATTATCTGACTACGGGTACGACGTGTAAACAGCCTCCTATGATGTACCCTGGGCAACGCTATGTGCCGACAGAGCGACTAAAAGTCCTCATATAAGGGTTCGGCCAGACTGACAAGCGAG